>QJPP01001313.1:0-217342 GCA_003996215.1 Jaltomata sinuosa | reverse complement strand
TTTAACAAATTTTCTGAACCTTGGGTCAAATGTATCAGGATTTTTCTCCCAATATATAAAGAGTTAGAAGTCCCCCGAAATACCAAATCGAAGGTCTACGAGTCTAGTTTCCAACGCACAAAACCGCACGTCCAAATAATCTCGGAGCAAGGAGTTATGACTGTTTTACCGCAGACTGTCTGGCAGAAAACGGGTTGCGAACCGGGTCGCGAATCGGGTCGGGGTTAACCCGATTTAAGCTTCAATTTCACGTTTTAAAATGCCATTTCAGTTCTGAAACAGTGATAAAATATAAGGGAGGATCCGCGAGAGAATTCTTGAATATCGAAATCGTGCGTAGGCGAATTACGAGCATAAACTTAAGAACTTTATTAGCATCGTGCGTGTATTTGAAATATTTATTTAAAAGTTGAATTTGGTAAAAATTGTATTATTATTGCCTTTTCAAAATATTTAAAAGGTTTATGAAAAATATATTTGATACAATATAAGTGTAGACGTATTTATGTTATAAGGTTTTTATACTCCATAATATTTTAACGGAGATAGTAAATTTAATTATGTTGAAAATTATTATTATAATATAGTAGGTTTTATTGGAAATGATTTTCTAATAATTATGGTATATTTAAAATATTATATTTATTTTACCACAAATTTATGCAATACCCGAATATATACCTAACGGAGGGAAATGGGTTGCCACCTCCACCCCCACGTGTAAGTGGAAGATGAAGGCAGCAACTTGTAGTGGCATCATTTGGGGAGTTAGGCAGCAATTAGCACAAATATGTGGCATCTAAGGGATGCTTGACTTTTTGTTAAGTGATTAGTGCTTATTTAATAAAATCATTCACTTTGTTCATACTTATTCCTTGGCCTTTCAGCTGCACGCCACTGATCAATAAGTGGTCAATTGTTCATGGAAGTTTAACTGAAAAATATATTGGAAGATATATTTTGATCCCCGAAAGAAAATCAATTATCTACGTCAAGTTGTTCCGTCCCAAATCCGAATCCGATTCCGATTTAGTTTTGGATTTTCTTGGAGTGGTACGAGCTTGGACATCGTTGTTCCAGCAGCTTGTCGTCGGACGACAGGTAGGTTACGGTTTAATTTTCCTAGACTCCGCATATATAGAATAAAATTGTATTAATGGGCATCCTTGGGTTGGTTTATTAGGTTGGTACCACATACCTTGACCGCTTTATTCATGTCCGCTATTTTTATTCCTCCGTTGTTTGTAGTATTTGCGAATATATTTTATTTACCCTTGTGGTCCTGCGAGGCCTTGTTGACTCTGGAACATAGAAGGTGGGATTTTGGGAATGTCCGCGAGTCCCGGGCATAGAATTATCCTTCTAGGCTGGTTATGCTTGCTGAGTAGCTGTGGGCCTATGCAGGGTCGATAGGTTGATTGTAAGCTGCTGGGCAGCTGTTGTGTGTGATCATATCATTTCCATGCATATAAAGAGGTTTTATCCATGTTTTACAGTGGTTTTGGCTTCGGGCCTACTGGCACTGTTTTCTAAACCTTGCATGGCCCGGGGGCCGTTTTTGATGGAAATGATTTGGAAATGGTTGATTTCACTTATGGTTTAAAATCATCAATTTTATGATTATCGCTAGACTCGGCAGGGCCGGAGTGCTAGTTGAGTTTTCTTAATACTTGAGATGATTTTTAGCCTCGGTTGAACCGAGCACCTGAGATGACTTTTTACTGTTTAGACCCAGCGACGCCCGGGCACCCTTGGAGGGGTTTTTGAGATATTTTTCTACTATTTTTAGTCCTGGACAGGGTCTGGGCATGCATATTCGAGACTGGGTCTCTATCTTGATATATGTTCTGATACTGAGTTTGGGTATGGGGTCTGGGACCTCCATGGACCTTGCTATCCGGGCCAGGGGCTACGGGCTGCGTGTGCCGGAAGAGGGGTATACGGGGGAGTAGAGGTATATGGGCAGAGTCCTTCCATGGAACCTACCTGCTGGGCCGGATCGGCGCCGGAGGAGGTACATACAGAGATACTATGGCACTTGAGATCTTCATGCATCATATCACTCATGGTTCGAGGTTCCACCCTTGTTTGCTGTTTGCTGATTGTACGCTCCGGTAGTATGGGATGCCGGAGGGTTTGTTTTCACTTATTTGTGTTCCTCGGTTGTATGGGCGGCCGGGGGACTGTAGGTAGACTTTTGCTATTTTACTTACAGAGTTGTTCTCTATTATGGATAAGTATGAGATTGTTACTGCTAGACTGTTAGTTTCTGGATTTGAGATTGCTTATGATTAGTTGAGTTGCATTCATGCTCTTGAGCATGCCTATTATTACTCTTTCTCTCTTCTTCTTACACTTTGAGGTTACCGGTATACCGTCCATTTCGTAAACTTAATTTTATATACACTGTTATTGCAAGGACCCCAGGTGCGTTATTTCTTACTTTCACCTGTGCCTTTGGTGTGTATATTCTGCTTGCTAGCCTCACATGCGGTTCTGTTGATTTCCCTCTGGGCTAGTTCCTGTGTACCTTTCGTTGATTTCTGTGACTACTTGCTTCTATTCTGTCTATTACTGCTCTTTTATCTTATATGTGCCCAGTCGGCCTATGATACCTACTGGGTACCTTATGCTTCGCATTCGGTGCTCACCCCTACCCCCTGCATCTTTGGGTGCAGATCCTAGTGTGGGCCATCGCCGGTAGATCGTTGAGATTCGTGCTTGGAGATCTGTTGGAGACTACTTCAGGCTGAAGGTGGGCTCTTGGCGATCGGAGCTTAGCTTTAGTTTATCTTCTGCTTTATGTACTCTATTACCATTCAGAGACATCTGTATATATTCTTTTGGATAGTTTTCACTCCATGTATGTAGTTTGGCTCTGTACTATGATACCAGGTCTTGGGGTTTGGTTTAGTTTCCGCATATGTATATATTCACATACCTGTTATCTATTTTATTGGTCTTGTTCTCTTACTTGTTAGATAGTAGCCCATTACTAACTGTTCTGGGCTACAGGGATTGGTTCACCTACCGGGGGTTGTAGGTGCCATCATGACCGAGAAATCGGGTTGTGACAACTTGGTATCAGAGCTTTAGGTTCACCGGTGTCATCGGTATAGGAGCCAATGTCTAGTAGAGTCCTGCGGATCGGGGCGGAGACGTCCGTACTCAATCTTTGGGAGGCTACAGTGGCATTTTAGGAAATTTAACTCTTTCATTGCTTCTGTGTCGTGCGTTGTACCCTTGCAGTTTCTGGAGATTTCATTTATTCTACTTCATTCTTCCACAGATGGTTCGTACGAGATCATCAGCAGCACGCGAGGATGAGCCTCCCACTCCAGCTAGGGGTCGAGGACGCCCTCGAACAGTGGCACCTGCTAGAGCTGCTAGCGTGGAGATAGAGCCCGAGCAGCATGTGGTTCAGGGGGCAGCCCAGGTACCACCAGCTTCAGCGCCAGCTCCAGTACCAGCTCCAGTGCCCACTTCTGTGCCAGCTCCACCCCACAAACTCTGCTCTCCAGATATTTCGGGGGTCATTACTATTACAGCTTTTGGCGCGTGTGTGATTGGGAGAGCGGCCTTCTTGAGGGTAGCGCCGAGACATTCGCTCAGGGGGAAGCCCTGGAGTGCACAGAGCTCAGGAGCGCAGCCTGCTACTATGGCTCCCCGTGCGGAGGTCATTCCGGTTCCATCTGTTGCACAGCCTCTTGCTCCTCGCCCAGTTATGACAGAGACAGAGCAGAAGGCATTGGGTAGGTTTTTGAGGTTAGCACCTCCGAGGTTTGTGGGTACTTCTGGACAGGATCCATATGATTTTATTACCACCTGTGAGGAGATGTTGCATCATCTGGGTTTGTTGGAGGCTCACGGGGTTGGTTATACTACCTATCAGTTGGAGGGGCCAGCGAAGTTATGGTGGAGGGCTCAGGTTGCTTGTAGACCACTGTCGTCACCTCCTTTGACCTGGTCTGAGTTTTATGAGGCCTTTATGGCCAAGTTCCTACCCCAGAGTGATCGGGAGCGTCGCAGGGAGCAGTTCACTCACCTTGTGCAGGGATCTATGACTATCTCGGAGTATGAGACCCGTTTTCATCAGCTAGCACCGTTCGGAGCTATGATCATTCCTACCGAGGCTGAAAGGATTCGCAGATTTGTGTGGGGTTTGAGGCCAGAGATCAGACAGCCAGCTGAGATATTGATTGCCAGTGGTCGGTCATTCCAGGCCATTGTAGACTATGCCCGCACTGTGGAAGACTTACAGCGACATGATCAGGGGTCTAGAGATAAGAGGCCTCGACATCAGGGTGTCTATAGTGGTTCCAGATATGGCGGTAAAGGTCCTGGCCAGTGGAGCCGGAGTTATCAGCCACAGCAGTACCAGGGTCAGTCCAGCCGACCGGTTCAGGCGTCCCTTCAGACTTTCGGTAGTACCCAGTTCGAGCAGGGTCAGGGCAGCCATCAGGGCTATAGCGACCAGTCTTCTAGGGGTACAGTTTTTGGGGCATCAGGTCGTGGTGGTCATTCGGGATTTTCGGGTTCATCTCGACAGAGTAGGCCGTCAGGGGCTTGTTTTACTTGTGGCGCGATAGGTCTTTTTGCTAGAGATTGCCCTCAGCAGGGTACAGTTCAGTTGGCTGAGCCTTTACGAGTAGTTCAGCCACCAGCAAGAGGGGGTGGTCGTCAGAGTAGAGGTAGTGCTCTGCGTGGCAGAGCAGGTGGTAGGGATGGCGGTCAGGCAGGTGGAGGTCGTCGTCAGTTTTACGTGGTCCCTAGGAGACCAGAGGCAGAGGCCTCAGATGCTGTGATTACAGGTACGATTTCTGTGTGCCATCAGTCTGCTATGGCTTTGTTTGATCCTGGATCCACTTGTTCATATGTATCTGCCTACTTTGTGCCTTGTTTGGGGTTGGCTAGTTGAGCCATTATCTGTTCCTGTTTCTGTTTCGACCCCAGTAGGAGATTCTTTAGTAGTGGATCGAATTGTGAGATCCTGTATGTTATCTATTGGTGATTCAGAGACTTGGGGTGATTTGATGATTCTTGATATGCTAGATTTTGATGTGATACTGGGCATGGACTGGTTATCCCCTCACCATGTGGTTTTGGATTGTTATGCCCCAAGACCATTACCATATCCGTGCCCGGTGTATCCCCGGTTGTGTGGCAGGGTTCTGTTAGCCATGCACCATCTGGGATCATCTCTTGTCTGCGAGCTAGGAAGTTGATTGCCCGTGGGTGTTTAGCTTATCTAGCATATGTCCGAGATGTTAGTGCTGACCCCACTTCTCCTGAGTTTGTTCCTGTGGTTAGAGACGTCCTCGATGTGTTTCCTACCGACCTGCCAGGCCTTCCACCTGAGAGAGATATTGATTTTGCTATTGAGTTGGAGCCGGGTACTAGGCCCATTTCTATTCCTCCTTACCGTATGGCTCCTGCTGAGTTGAAGGAGCTTAAGGAGCAGCTCCAGGATCTGTTAGCTAAGGGGTTTATAGTAGACCTAGTGTGTCACCGTGGGTCTGCCTGTCTCTTTCGTGAAGAAAAGATGGGCGATGCGCATGATGTATTTTTTTTGATTTTTATCGGGGTCAGGCTGAATAGGGTGACAGTGAAGAATAGGTATCCGTTGCCGAGGATTGATGATTTGTTCGACCAGCTTCAGGGTTCAGTCGTGTTTTCGAAGATTGATCTGAGGTCTGGCTACCATCAGTTGAGGATTAGGGCGGAGGACATCCCTAAGACAGTATTCAGGACACATTATGGCCATTATGAGTTCCTGGTGATGTCTTTTGGGTTGACTAATGCCCCCGCAACCTTTATGAACTTGATGCACAGGGTTCTTGGCTCGTATTTGGACTCATTCGTGATAGTTTTTATAGACGACATCTTGGTATACTCGCGTAGTAGAGATGAGCATGAGCAGCACTTGAGGGTTATACTCCAGACTTTGAGAGATCATCGGCTTTATGCCAAGTTCTCAAAGTGTGAGTTTTGGCTTGAGTCAGTTGCATTCCTAGGGCACGTGGTGTCTAAGGATGGGATTAGGGTTGATCCGGGAAAGATATCAGCGGTTTGTGAGTGGCCTAGACCTACTACTGTTACCGAGGTTCGCAGCTTTATTGGCTTAGCGGGTTACTACAGACGGTTCGTTGAGGGATTTTCTTCCATAGCAGCACCCTTGACTATGCTGACTAGGAAGGATGTCCCATTTCAGTGGTCGGATCAGTGTGAGGATAGCTTCCAGAGGCTTAAGGCCTTATTGACTTCAGCTCCAGTTTTGACTTTGCCGGTTGAGGGTCAGAGCTTCTCCGTGTATTGTGATGCTTCTGGGGTTGGTCTTGGTTGTGTGTTGATGCAGCAGGGTCGAGTAATAGCATATGCGTCGAGGCAGCTGAAGGTTCACGAGCGCAACTACCCCACTCATGACTTAGAGTTGGCGGCGGTAGTTTTCGCGCTCAAGATCTGGAGGCATTACTTATATGGAGTTCACTGTGATATCTTCACCGATCACCGTAGTCTTCAGTATATCACGAGTCAGCGGGAGTTGAACTCGAGACAGAGGAGATGGGTCGAGTTACTGAAGGACTATGACTTCACTATTCTGTATCATCCGGGCAAGGCAAACGTGGTAGCGGATGCCTTGAGTCGGAAGACAGTGAGTATGGGTAGCCTAGCTTCTCTTTCAGTGTCAGAGCGGCCGTTGGCCTTGGACATTCAGTCCTTGGCTAATCGTTTGGTTAGGCTTGACTTGTCGGATCCTAGCAGAGTTCTTGCCAGTATTGAGGTTCGTTCTACTCTGGTTGATCAGATTCAGGGCCGTCAGTTTGAGGATCAGCAGTTGTGTGACCTTCGTGATCTGGTTGTTCAGGGTGAGACCAGTCGGGCTACTCTAGATTCAGATGGGGTTCTGAGGTTTGATAGTCGCCTTTGTGTTCCGAGGATTAGTGATTTGATTCAGTTGATACTTCACGAGGCACATTGTACTAGATACTCCATTCACCCTGGCACAGCAAAGATGTATAAAGACTTGAGGCAGCTTTACTGGTGGAGTGGTATGAAGCGGGATATAGCGGATTTCGTATCTCGGTGCTTGAACTGTCAGCAGGTTAAGTTCGAGCACATGAGACCTGGTGGTTTGATGCAGCGACTTCCCATTCCTGAGTGGAAGTGGGAAGGATTACTATGGACTTCGTTGTTGGTTTGCCTCGTACTTCTCATGGGTTTGATTCCATATGGATGATTGTTGATAGGCTGACTAAGTCAGCACATTTCTTGCCGGTTCAGACTCTTATGGTGCAGAGAGTTAGCTCAGATCGACCTTCTGTGAGATTTTTCGGTTGCTGGGCGTTCCCAGCTTCTATCAATTTAAGACGCGGCCACTCTAGTTCACATCTCAGTTCTGGAGGGCTAATTCAGCGAGATTTGGGTACAGAGGTTCATCTTAGTACCGCTTTCCACCCTCAGACAGATGGTCAGTCCGAGAGGACCATTCAGATTTTGGAGGACATGCTTCGGGCCTGTGTTCTTGACTTTGGAGGTTCTTGGGATCAGTTTGTTCCCTTGGCAGAGTTTGCTTATAATAACAGCTTCCATTCGAGTATCGGCATGGCACCTTTTGAGGCTTTGTATGGCAGGCGTTGCAGATCACCGGTAGGTTGGTTTGATGGTTTTAGTGCTGGGCCACAGAGCACAGATTTCTTCGAGAATCCTTAGACCGAGTCCGAGTGATTCAGGACAGACTTCGGGCAGCTCAGAGCAGGCAGAAGAGTTATGCTGATCGTAGGCTTCGTGCCTTGGAGTTTCATGTCGGTGACTTGGTGTTTCTGGTGTTTCTCCGTGTATCGCCCATGAAGGGCGTGATGAGATTTGGTAGGCGGGGCAAGCTTAGCCCCATGTACATTGAGCCGTTTGAGATTCTTCAGAGGGTTGGTAGCGTTGCCTATCAGCTAGCCTTGCCTCCGATGTTTTTAGCTATACATCCTGTATTTCATGTTTCGATGTTGCGTCGGTATGTCTCAGATGAGTCTCATGTGTTGCAGTGGGATTCAGTTCAGTTGGGTGAGGGTTTAACCTTTGTTGAGGAGCCGGCAACTATTTTGGCCAGAGATGTCAGGAGATTGAGGTCTCGAGAGATCCCGGTTGTTAAGGTTCAGTGGAGGCACCGTCCAGTCGAGGAGGCTACCTGGGAGACCGAGAGAGATATGCGAGCTCAGTATCCGCAACTGTTTGGTCCTTCAGGTACCCCCTTGACCTTGAATTTCGAGGACAAAAGTCCTTTTTAGTAGTTGATGATGTAATGACCCTTCTGGTCATTTCCACGTATAAGTTTTGAAGTCAAGCAAGTCGGCAAAAGTTATTGTAAGTTCTTTAATAAATCTTCTGAACTTTGGGTAAAATGTCTTGGATATTTTCTCTCAATATATAAAGAGTTAGAAGTCCCCCGAAATACCAAATCGAAGGTCTACGAGTCTAGTTTCTAACGCACAAAACCTCACGTCCAACTGATCTCGGAGTAAAAGGTTATGACTGTTTTACCGCGAACTGTCTGGCAGAAAATGGGTTGCGAACTGGGTCGCGAACCGGGTCGTGTTAAACTCGATTTAAGCCTCAACTTCACGTTTTAAAACGCCATTTCAGTTCCAAAACAGTGATAAAACATAAGGGAGGATCCCGAGAGAATTCTTGAGTATCAAAATCGTGTGTTGGTGAATTACGAGCCTAAGCTTAAGAATTTTATTAGCATCGTGCGTGTATTTGAAAATATTTTATTTAAAAGTTAAATTTGGTAAAAATTATATTATTATTACCTTTTTAAAATATTCTAAAGGTTTATGGAAAATATTTTTGTTACAATATAATTGTATATGTATTTATTTTATAAGGTTTTTATACATTGTAATATTTTAACGGAGATAGTAAATTTAGTTATGTTGAAAATTATTATTATAATATAGTAGGTTTTATTCGAAATAATTTTCTAATAATTATGGTATATTTAAAAGCTATATTTATTTTACCACGAATTTATGCAATACCCGAATATTTATATAACGGAAGGGGCGACGAGGTGTTAAATAACCCCCACTTCCACGTGGAAGTGGAGGGGAGGGACACCCAAGGTGGCAAGCTGCCAAATGTCGACAAACAATGGCAACTGCTGCCTACTCATTTAACCATTTGAGCAAATTACAAATTGAACAAATTGAAATGTAAATTGCTGCCAACTTACTTAATACTTCTTTAGAATGTAAATTGCACTGATCACAATTGTGCATAATTAATTCACCATGCGCAAATAAAGATTTTTGAGGGGAAAATTATTTTGACGCAATATTCGGTCAACAAAAGAAAATCAATTATCTACGTCAAGTTATTCCATCCCAAATCCGATTCCGATTTAGTTTTGGACTTTTTTGGAGTGGTTCGAGCTTGGACATCGTTGTTCTAGCAGCTTGTCGTCGGACGACAGGTAGGTTACGGTTTATTTTCCCTAGACTCCGCATATATAGGATAAAATTGTATTAATGGGCATCCTTGGGTTGGTTATTAGGTTGGTACCACAGACCTCGACCGCTTTATTTATGTCCGCCTACTTTTGTTCCTCCGTTGCTTGTAGTATTTGCCAATATATTTTATTTACCCTTGTGGTCCTGGGAGGCCTTGTTGACTCTGGAACATAGAAGGTGGGATTTTGGGAATGCCCGCGAGTCCCGGGCATAGAATTATCCTTCTAGGCTGGTTATGCTTGCTGAGTAGCTGTGGGCCTGTTCAGGGTCGATAGGTTGATTGTGAGCTGCTGGGCAGCTATTGTATGTGATCATACCATTTCCATGCATATAAAGAGGTTTTATCCATGTTTTACTATGGTTTTGGCTTCGGGCCTATTGGCACTATTTTCTAAACCTTACATGGCCCAGGGGGCCCTTTTTTATGGAAATAATTTGGAAATGGTTTGATTTAACTTGTGAATATTTTTGGGCAAGAAAGTAAAATTATGTTTAAAATCATCAGTTTTACGATTATCGCTAGACTCGGCAGGGCCGGGGTGCTAGTTGAGTTTTCTTGTTACTTGAGATGATTTTTAGCCTCGGTCGGACCGAGCACCTGAGATGATTTTTTATTGTTTAGACCCGGTTATTCCCGGGCACCCTTGGAGGGGTTTTTGAGATATTTTCCTACTACTTTAGTCCTGGACAGGGTCTGGGCATTGCATATTCGAGACTAGGTCTCTATCTTGATACCAGACTTGCTTCCAGACGACATGTGTTGATACTTAGTTTTAGTATGGGGTCTGGGACCTCCATGGACCTTGCCATCCGGGCCAGGGGCTACGGGCTGCATGTGTCGGAGGAGGGTTATACGGTGGAGTAGAGGTATACGGGCAGTGTCCTTCCATGGAACCTACCTGCTGGGCCGGACCGGCGCCGGAGGAGGTACATACAGAGATACCATTTCACTTGAGATCTTCATGCATCATATCATTCATTGTTTGAGGCTCCACCCTTGTTTGTTGTTTGCTGATTGTACACTCCGGTAGTATGGGATACCGGAGGGTTTGTTTTCACTTGTTTGTGTTCCTCAATTATATGGGCAGCCGGGGGACTATAGGTAGACTTTTTGCTATTTACTTACAAAATTGTTCTCTATTATGGATAAGTATGACATTGGTTACTGCTAGACTGTTAGTTTCTGAATTTGAGATTGATATGATTAGTTGAGTCTGATTCATGTCTCTGAGCATGCCTATTATTACTCTTTCTCTCTTCTTCTTACACTTGAGGTTACCGGTATACCGTCCATTTCGTAAACTTATTTATATACACTATTATTGCAAGGACCCCAGGTGCGTTGTTTCTTACTTTCACATGTGCCTATGGTGTGTATATTCTGCTTACTAGCCTCACATGTGGTTCTGTTGATTTCCCTCTGGGCTAGTTCCTGTGTACCATTCATTGATTTCTGTGACTGCTTGCTTCTATTCTGTCTATTACTGCGCTTTTATCTTATATGTGCCCAGTCGGCCTATGATACCTACTGGGTACCTTATGCTTCGCATTTGGTGCTCACCCCTACCCCCTGCATCTTTGGGTGCAGATCCTAGCGTGGGCCATCGCCGTTAGTTCGCTGTGAATCGTGCTTGGAGATCTGTTGGGGACTACTTCAGACTGAGGGTGAGCTCTTGGCGATCGGAGCTTAGCTTTAGTTTATCTTTTGCTTCATGTACTCTATTACCATTCAGAGACATCTGTATATATAGTTCTGGTTTATTTGCACTCCTTATATGTAGTTTTGGCTCTATACTATGATACCAGGTCTTGGGGTTTGATTTAATTTCCGCATATGTATATATATATATACTCCTGTTATCTATTCTTTCGCTTGTTTGTTAGATAGTATCCCATTACTAACTGTCCTGGGCTACGGGAATTGGTTTGCCTACTGGGGGGTTGTAGGCGCCATCATGACCGCGAAATCGGGTCGTGACACATACAAAGAGGAGTTGACAAGATAATTCGATGGGTTGCCAATCTTAAGCCCGAGGAGTTACAAAAGATGATGAAGAAAATGATTCCCCATAAAGATAAACCAAAGGAGTTTCCATTAGAAGCAAAGCAAGCTACTCCTTGTGAGGATGGCATTAAGGGGTTAATCATGAAAGTGAAGGCATCTACTCCTTGTGCACCAAAGTGGAAGCTTGAAGTGAAGGGATCATCTAACCCTTCACAAGGGATACTTGCAACTTGTCCGAACTCTAATAAAATTGAGATACAAAAGATTGAGAGGAGTAAGGGTGTGATAAGTGACAACTCTAGAGTCGAAAAAGGAGAGGTTGTGTGGAGTGATGTAAGAGGGTTGTCACAATCTTATCCTAACAAATGTAACTTTTCTTGTTTCTCTAGTTGTCTTGATACTTGTGTAGGTATTCTTGGAAGCAAGACTAGCAAAGCACCTCAAAATATGGAGAATCAAGAGGTGTTAAAAAGCTTCCCAAAGGAGCATTTGTGCTTCAATGTTGGAAATCAAGGTGAAGACAATCATTCATATGAGCTACGAGGTAACAAAGCTAAACCTTACACTTTGTTGAAAGTAAAAGATCATTTTGTGGCTAGTAGCCAATTGAGTGTAAGTGATAGCTTGTATATGTGTGAGCTTAAAGAGCCTTTACCTTGTGATGATCTTGATGATACCTTGTTATATGACGATGATGCCATTGTTGTGAGTGCCCAAACACTAGTTGATCCTATAGATGACTTGATTGATTTTTCTAGTAAGATCGATTTGAGTCCATCTAGTGTTAGCACTTGTGACTTGAGTGAAAATATATTGTCATGTAATAGGGGTAGTCAAATACTAGTTGGCTATAATGATGGTAATCATGTGTGTGATTCTTTTGAGCTTGATATGCTATCAACTAGTGTTTATTATGGTATTGACCAACTTGCTTGTAATGATGACCTACTAATTGAGGAGTTGTGTGGTGTGATAAATGAACCTCAATTTAGTAATGGTAATGATATAGTAGGTCATGTAGGATCTTTACTTAGAGGTGATGATTTCTTGAGTGTTGATTCCATTTCCTATTCTTGTCATGAGGATCTTGAGATAGAGTACGAACTTAAGGATAATCCTTTATTCAATGATGGCATGACTAATGTGAATGATGAAGATAGTGGTGTTTCTTATAATATGGGAAGTGTAGCCACTCTTGAAGGCTACCAATTATTTGAAAATCCACTATGGTATGATGACACATTTTCCAAAGATGAAACTTTCTTCTTGGAAGATGATAGTACGTCTATTGGAGGGGTTAGTGGTCAAAAGGAAAGAGGTGTATGTTCTCTAATGACCCCTTCATTCTTGTGTGACCCCATTCTTGATCAAAGCCTTAATGCTTGTGGATCAAAGGGTGATTCTATATGTGGGCACACCTTGGATGAAGTTCATTTAAGTAACACCTTTCTCTACTACCTCTTTGCATATGATGATGTCCATGTTTGTATGGGATTTGTTTTATATAGAGGTAGGGGTTTCTTGGATTGGTCCATTTGCTTTTGTGACCAAACTATGTGAGACTTTTATATCTTTGACCCTGGTAAACCTTCATGGGTGTTTGAACCAATGGTGACACCACTTTTGGTATGGTCTTATAGGGGAATAGGGAAGCAATTGTGTCTTAGGACCTTTGAGGTTTCTTTATTCCATGATATTTCTCATAGTTGGATCCTTTGTATGTTCTACAGTGCATTGATCTTATTTGACACAAAGGATAGTTGGTTGTCTTTCAAATGTGTGCCTCCTTAGCAAGTTGGTATGGTTGGTAACCCATGTGCTAACCTTCATGCTATGAGGATATGTTTGTTGTTTGTC
This sequence comes from Jaltomata sinuosa, assembly GCA_003996215.1. NCBI lineage: Eukaryota > Viridiplantae > Streptophyta > Magnoliopsida > Solanales > Solanaceae > Jaltomata > Jaltomata sinuosa. The sequence goes on along the minus strand of QJPP01001313.1, from coordinate 203,977 downwards.
CTTCTTATATTTTTTACAAGGTTCGTATTCGAGGACGAATCCTTTTGAAGAAGGGGAGGATGATACGATCATGGTTAGCTTGGAGCATATTATAAAGGGCTTCTAAAGATGGATGATAGCTTGGAGCTCGAAAGAAGTCATGGAGCAACAAATACACAAGGCCATGGGTGATCAAGATGTCATTTGAGCAATCAAGAAGGGCCCTTGTGGGTTATTTCCAAAATAGTCACTTTTGGGCTATTTTTGTAATAGGCTATTTGTGTAAAGGCAATAACTATAAATAGTTGCCTTAGCCATTTTCATACTTAGATTATTGATGATAGAATTGTCTTGAATAGACTTGATATTTAATTACTTTAGCTTAGGGTAGTGATTGGGTTAAATTCCAATTGTTAGCTTAGATCGAGTGATTAGGGTGGATTCTCGAATTGCTTGTGTTATCTTCTTTGCTTGATTGATCATCGAGTTATCATCTTGTGGATTCAATTTGGTTTCTCGGGCATTGGATTGAATTCTCTTCTCCCTTGGTTGATTGTGGATTCAATTAGCCCTTCTTTCTTCTATTCTAATCCCTTTTTCTAATCTATCCCTCTATCTTCAATTTGTATTTTTTTTTGTGTGTTTTCGATATCAATTTTGATCATTTTTGATTGAGATCGTTATCACCGGTTTAGGCTTTGCTTCAGACTACGAGTGGTACTCAGTTTGAGCATGGTAGGGTAGCCATCGGGGCCATAGTGGTCAGTCTTTGAGGGGTGTATCTTTCGGGGCAACATGTTGTGGTGGCCATTCAGGTTCTGCTGGTCCATCTCGACACTTCAGGACGTCAGGACCTTGTTATGAGTGTGGGGTTATGGGTCATTATGAGAGAGATTTCCCTAGAGGGGTATAATTCAGCCAACCGCTCCACTGACTGAGTCATTATGAGCAGTTCCGCCTCCAGCTAAAAGGGGTGGTGTTCAGGCTAGGGGTGGTGCCCTGCATGGCAGAGCAGGTGGTAGGGATGGCGGTCGGGCAGGTGGAGGTCATCGTTAATTCTATGCGGTCCCTGGGAGACTGGAAGCAGAGGCCTCAGATGCTGTGATTACAGGTACAATTTTTGTGTGCCATCAATCTGCTACAACTTTATTTGATCCTAGATCCACTTATTCGTAATCTGCCTACTTTTTGTCTTGTTTGGGGTTGTCTAGGGAGCCATTATCTATTCTTGTTTCTGTTTCGACCCCAGTAGGAGATTCTTTAGTAGTGGATTGGATTGTGAGATCTTGTGTGATATTTGTTGGTGATTTGGAGACTTGGGGTGATCAGATGATCCTTGATATGTTAGATTTTGATGTGATACTAGGCATGGACTGGTTATCCCCTCACCATGTGGTTTTGGATTGTTATGCGAAGACCATTACCATAGCCGTGCCCGGTGTATCCCCAGTTATGTGGCAGGGTTCTGCTAGCCATGCACCGTTTGGGATCATCTCTTGTCTTTGAGCTAGGAAGTTAATTTCCCGTGGGTGTTTAGCTTATCTACCATATGCCCGATATGCTAGTGCTGACCCTACGTATCCCGAGTCCATTCCTGTAGTTAGAGACTTTCTAGATGTGTTTCCTACCGACCTGATAGGCCTTCCACCTAAGAGGGATATTGATTTCTCCATTGAGTTAGAGCCAGGCACCAGGCCCATTTCTATTCCTCCCTACCGTATGGCTCCTACTGAGTTGAGGGAGCTTAAGGAGCAGCTTCAGGATTTGTTAGCTAAGGGGTTCATTAGACCGAGTGTGTCTCCTTGGGGTGCTCATGTTCTCTTCATGAAGAAGAAGGATGGGCCGATGCGGATGTGTATTGATTACCGACAGTTGAATAAGGTGACAGTGAAGAATATGTATCCGATGCCAAGGATTGATGACTTATTTGATAAGCTTCAGGGTTCAGCCGTGTTTTCGAAGATCGATCTGAGGTCCGGCTACCATCAGTTAAGGATTAGGGTGGAGGACATCCCTAAAACAGCATTCAGGATGCTTTATGGTCACTATGAGTTCCTGGTGATGTCTTTTGGGTTGACTAATGCCCCCACAGCCTTTATAGATTTGATACATAGGGTGCTTAACCCGTACTTGGATATGTTCGTGATAGTCTTCATTGATGACATTCTGATCTACTCGAGGAGTAGGGACGAGCATAAACAACACTTAAGGACTGTACTTCATACTTTGAGAGATCATTGGTTTTATGCCAAGTTCTCAAAGTGTGAGTTTTAACTTGAGTCATTTGCATTCCTAGGACACATGGTGTCTAAGGATGGGATTAGGGTTGATCCGGGTAAGATTTCTGCGGTTCGTGATTGGCCTAGACCTACTACTCTTACTGAGGTTCACAACTTTGTTGGTTTAGCTGGGTAATACAGACAGTTCGTTGAGGGATTTTCTTCCATAGCAGCACCCATGACTATGCTGACTAGGAAGGATGTTTTATTTCAGTGGTCGGATCAGTGCGAGGATAGCTTTTAGAGGCTTAAGGCCTTATTGACTTCAGCTACAGTTTTTACTTTGCCGGCTTAGGGTCAGAGTTTCTCCATGCATTGTGATGCTTCAGGGGTTGGTCTTGATTGTGTGTTGATGCAGCAGGGTCGAGTGATAACGATCTCAATCGAGTGACTAAAATCGATACCGGAAATACGGAATTCAACAACACAAAATAAAGATAGTGGAGAAATTAAGATGAAAATTAGAAGAAATTGAGATGAGAATAGAAGAAAGAAAGGCTAATTGAATCAACAATCAACCAAGGGAGAATAGAACTCAATCAAATGCATGAGAAACCAAATTGAATCCACAAGATGATAACTCGATGATCAATTAAGCAAAGAAGATAACACAAGCAATTCGGGAATCCACCCTAATCACTCATTCTAAACTAATAATTGGAATTGAACCCAATCAATATCCTAACCTAAAATATCAAGTCTATTCAAGACAATTCAATCATCAATAATCTAAGTATGAAAATGGCTAAGGCAACTATTTATAGTTATTGCCTTTACACAAATAGCCTATTACAAAAATAGCCCAAAAGTGACTATTTTCGAAATAACCCATAAGGGCCCTTCTTGATTGCCCAAATGACATCTTGATCGCCCATGGCCTTGTACATTTGTTGCTCCATGGCTTTCTCCGGGCTCCAAGCTATCATCCATATATAAAAGCCCCTCCTAATATGCTCCAAGCTAACCATGATTGTATCATCCTCCCCTTCTTCAAAAGGATTCGTCCTCGAATCTGAACCTTGCAAAAATATGAGAAGGACAAACAACAAACATATCCTCATAGCATGAGGGTTAGCACATGGGTTACCAACCATACCAACTTGCCAAGGAGGCACATACTTGAAATACAACCAACTATCCTTTGTGTCAAATAAGATCAATGCATTGTAGAACATACAAAGGATTCGACTGTGAGAAATATCATGGAATAAAGAGGGTTCAAACACCCATGAGGATTTACCGGGGTCAAAGATATGAAAGACCCACATAGTTTGGTCACAACAACAAATGGACCAACCCAAGAAACCCCTACCTCTATATAAAACAAATTCCATACGTACATGGACATCATCATATGCAAAGAGGTAGTAGAGAAAGGTGTTACTTAAATGAACTTCATTCAAGGTGTTCCCACATATAGAATCACCCTTTGATCCACAAGCATTAAGGCCTTGCTCAAGAATGGGGTCACACAAGAATGAAGAGGTCATTAGAGAACATACACCCCTTTTCTTTTGACCACTAACCCCTCCAATAGACGTACTATCATCTTTCAAGAAGAGAGCTTCATCTTTGGAAAGTGTGTCATCATACCATAGTGGATTTTCAAACAATTGGTAGCCTTCAAGGGTGGCTACACTTCCAACATTATAAGATACACCACTATCTTCATCATTCATATTAGTCATGTCATCATTGAATAAGGGATTATCCCTAAGTTCATACTCCACCTCAAAATCCTTATGACAAAAATTAGAAATAGAATCAACACCCAAGGAATCATCACCTCTAAGTAAAGATCCTACATGACTAACTACATGACCAACTATATCATTACCATTACTAAATTGAGGTTCATTTATCACATCACACAACTCCTCAATTAGTAGGTCATCATTACAAGAAAGTTGGTCAATACCACAATAAAGACTAGTTGGTAGCATATCAAGCTCAACAGAATCACACACATGATTACCATCATTATAGCCAACTAGCATTTGACTACCCTCATTACATGACAATACATTTTCACTCAAGTCACAAGTGCTAACACTAGATGGACTCAAATCGATCTTACTAGAAGAATCAATCAAGTCATCTATAGGATCAACTAGTGTTTGGGCACTCACAACAATGGCATCATCATCATGCAACAAGGTGTCATCAAGATCATCACAAGGTAAAGGCTCTTTAAGCTCACACATATACAAGCTATCACTTACACTCAATTGGCTACTAGCCACACAATGATCTTTTACTTTCAATAAAGTGTAAGGTTTAGCTTTGTTACCTCGTAGCTCATATGAATGATTGTCTTCACCTTGGTTTCCAACATTGAAGCACAAATGCTCCTTTGGGAAGCCTTTTAACACCTCTTGATTCTCCACATTTTGAGGTGCTTTGCTAGGCTTGCTTCCAAGAATACCTGCACAAGTATCAAGACAACTAGAGAAACAAGAAAAGTTACATGAATTAGGATAAGATTGTGACAACCCTCTCACATCACTCCACACAACCTCTCTTTTTTCCACTCTAGAGTTGTCACTTATCACACCCTTACTCCTCTCAATCTTTTGTCTCTCAATTTTATTAGAGTTTGGACAAGTGCCAAGTATCCCTTGTGAAGGGTTAGATGATCCCTTCACTTCAAGCTTCCACTTTGGTGCACAAAGAGTAGATGCCTTCACTTTCATGATTAACCCCTTAATGCCATCCTCACAAGGAGTAGCTTTCTTTGCTTCTAATGGAAACTCCTTTGGTTCATCTTCATGAGGAATCATTTTCTTCATCATCTTTTGTAACTCCTCGGGCTTAAGATTGGCAACCCATCGAATGATCTTGTCAACTCCTTTTTGTATGGCATCCCCTAATTCTTTAATTTTTAAAGATTCAAGATCCCTCACTGAAAGGGGCTCATTTGATTTCACTCTACTTTCATGTCCCTTTGATCCTTCCATCCTACCTCCAACACCATTTCCATATTGAGAACAAGACACATTGAAATTAGGATAAGAAGCATGAGACATAGTAGTTCTACAAGTAGGGAATGCACATTTTCTCTTGCTCATTAGATGACTTTCACTTGTACCAACATACCCACTCACACCACTTTGACTAGGATAAGTACCACAAGAAAAGGCATACGAATATTCTCTAGCTCCATCGGTGTTCTCATCACAAGACTCATAAAGTATGTGGGAGGAAGAACTATACCTCAAGTCATTTTCATCCTCATAGTAGGTAGGGTGAGATTCCTCATATTCTCCATCATCATCATAGGAATCATCACAAGGTTCTTCTACCCCACCATTTTCATCATAAGATACTTCTACTCCTTCATGTTCATCATAAGAGCCATAAGCCCCATTCATTTCACATCCATCTCCGAAGTAGTAGTTCTTATCACCATATGGCTCAAAATCATGGCTATTATCATAGCCTCCACAATCCCCATCATCATCATACTCATAGCCTCCATTGCTACAAGCATAGTCTCCCATTTCATCATCATAAGGATCCGAAGCTATAGAGGACATACTTCCTTATAGCTCGTTTTGTACCTACAAAACTAGCAAACAAGTTAGTAATAAAATCCTCACGCCACTCTTTAAGTGAACTCTCAACTCACCTTCTATGGCTTCTTTCGCAAATTGATAGTGTTACTAGTTTTGCTTAATAAATTCAAGGTTATCTATCCTTGTGGAGGAATGGATCTTTGTGACTCTTGAAAGAAGGACGACTCAAATAAAACTAAAAAAGACTTGAATCAAGAAATTATCTACGAAATGAAATGAGAAAAGTTGAAGAAAAAAAACACGAAAGAAAACGAACTCAAAAAAAAAACTAAGTAACAAAAGTAGAAAAGTTACTTGTGTTGCTTAATTTGAAGGATCAAAGAAGTGATTTGATGTTTTAAAACTAGTTAACAAGTAATTAAAGATGTTAATTAGTTGTTAAATAGTAGAGAAATAGAAGAAAAATGAGTGTAGAAGAAGAAATTTGAAGTTTGGACACTTAGAAAAATTTTGAGGTCTTAAGAGTTCCAACACTTAGAAAAATTTTGGGGTCCCAAAATTTGAAGCATTCTGTCCAAGTTTGCAAGTGTGCATTTCAGCCCCCAAAACTTTTTCTAAGGGGCAGATTTGGTCCTTTGAATTTCTTTTTCTTTTTCTTTTTTTTTTTTAAATTCCACTTGTGGATCCAACAAACATCTTTGACCACTTTGACTTGGAAAAGTTGGATTAAATGTACCTTTTGGCTTCTTCTTCTTCAAGATGTTCTTGATGAATATCAAAAACACCTAGAACACCAAGAACACACACTAAACACCAACACCTTCAAATCAACTCGGAATTGGCTCAAACTTTAGGATTATCTTCCCCTCGACTTAGGGAACAAACCCCAATAGTTTTTAAGCTCCAATTTCTCCCCAATCAAAAGACCCACTTTTCAAGTTTGCAAGTTTTCAAAACTTCAAAGTCCTTCAATGGCAACTTCACTTCTACAACTCCAAATTGAATATAATTTGAAATCTAGACTCAAAAAACACTAGGGAACAAGAATCTAGTGTCAAAAACAAGAAATCAAACAAGAAAATTTTCGGTTTTTTTTTTTTTTTTGGACGATTTTTTTTTTTTTTTTTTTGTGAACCTAAGACCTAAGAATTGATGGAACAACTCTTAAAACCTAAGCTCTGATACCAAATGATAACGATCTCAATCGAGTGACTAAAATCGATACCGGAAACACGGAATTCAACAACACAAAATAAAGATAGTGGAGAAATTAAGATGAAAATTAGAAGAAATTGAGATGAGAATAGAAGAAAGAAAGGCTAATTGAATCAACAATCAACCAAGGGAGAATAGAACTCAATCAAATGCATGAGAAACCAAATTGAATCCACAAGATGATAACTCGATGATCAATTAAGCAAAGAAGATAACACAAGCAATTCGGGAATCCACCCTAATCACTCATTCTACACTAATAATTGGAATTGAACCCAATCAATATCCTAACCTAAAATATCAAGTCTATTCAAGACAATTCAATCATCAATAATCTAAGTATGAAAATGGCTAAGGCAACTATTTATAGTTATTGCCTTTACACAAATAGCCTATTACAAAAATAGCCCAAAAGTGACTATTTTCGAAATAACCCATAAGGGCCCTTCTTGATTGCCCAAATGACATCTTGATCGCCCATGGCCTTGTACATTTGTTGCTCCATGGCTTTCTCCGGGCTCCAAGCTATCATCCATATATAAAAGCCCCTCCTAATATGCTCCAAGCTAACCATGATTGTATCATCGAGTGATAGCATATGCATCAAGACAGCTGAAGGTTCACGAGCGCAACTACCCCACTCATGACTTAGAGTTGGCGGCGGTAGTCTTCACGCTCAAGATTTGGAGGCACTACTTATATGGAGTTTACTGTGAGATATTCACTGATCACCATAGTCTTCAGTACATTATGAATCAGCGGGAGATAAAATTGAGGCAGACGAGATGGATTGAGCTACTGAAGGATTATGATTTCACTATTCTATACCATCCGGGCAAGGCAAATATTGTAGCGGATGCCTTGAGTTAGAAGGCTGTGAGTATGGGCAGCCTAGCTTCACTTTCAATTTCTGAGCGACCATTGTCCTTGGACATCCAGTCCTTGGCTAACCGATTAGTTAGGCTTGACAGTGTTGAGGTCCATTCTACTTTAGTTGACCAGATTCAGAGCCGACAGTTTGAGGATCCGAGTTTGTGTGACTTTCATGATCAGGTAGTTTGGGGTGAGGCCAGCCAGGCTACTTTGGGTTCTGATGGTATTCTGAGGTTTGATAGTCACCTTTGTATTCCGAGGGTTGGTGATTTAATTCAATTGATACTGCATGAGGCACATAGTTCTAGATACTCCATTCATCCTGGTGCGGCAAAGATGTATAGCGACTTGAGACAACTTTACTAGTGGAGTGGCATGAAGCGGGATATGGCGAAGTTCGTACCTCAGTGCTTAAACTATCATCAGGTTAAGTTCAAGCACATGAGACAGGGTGGCTTGATGCAGCGACTTCCCATTCCCAAGTGGAAGTGAGAATGTTTTACCATGGACTTCGTTGTTTGTTTACCTCGTACTTCTCGAGGGTTTGATGCTATTTGCGGGATCGTTAATAGGCTGACTAAGTCAGTATATTTCTTGCCAGTTCAGACTTCTTATGGTTTAGAGAGGTTAGCCCAGATCTACCTTCGTGAGATTGTTCGGTTGCACAGGGTCCCGACTTTTATCATTTCAGACCGCGACACTGAGTTCACATCTCAGTTCTGGAGGGCTATCCAACAAGATTTAGGTACAGAGGTTCAGCTTAGTACTGCTTTTAACCCTCAGACAGATGGCCAGTCCGAGAGGACTATTCAGGTCCTGGAGGACATGTTTCAGGCTTGCATTCTTGACTTTGGAGGTTCATGGGATCAGTTTGTGCCATTAGACGAGTTTTCTTAAATTAATAGTTTTCATTCGAGCATTGGCATGGCACCTTTTGAGGCTTTGTATGGTAGGTATTGCAGATCGTTGGGCTACTTTGGGTTCTGATGGTATTCTAAGGTTTGATAGTCACCTTTGTGTTCCGAGGGTTGGTGATTTTATTCAGTTGATACTCCATGAGGCACAGAGTTCTAGATAATCCATTCATCCTGGTGTGGCAAAGATGTATAGAGACTTGAGATAGCTTTACTGGTGGAGTGGCATGAAGCGAGATGTGGCAGAGTTTGTATCTCGGTGCTTGAACTGTCAGTAGGTTAAGTTCGAGCATATGAGACTAGGTGGCTTGATGCAGCGACTTCCCATTCACGAGTGGAAGTGGGAAGGTATTACCATAGACTTCGTTGTTGGTTTGTCTCATACTTCTTGGGGATTTGATACTATTTGGGTGATCGTTAATAGGCTGACTATGTTAGCACAATTCTTGTCAGTTCAGACTTCTTATGGTGTAGAGATGTTAGCCCAGATCTACCTTCGTGAGAATGTTCGGTTGCATGGGGTCCCAGCTTCTATCATTTTAGACCACGACACTCAGTTCATATCTCAGTTCTGGAGGGCTATTCAGTGAGATTTGGGTACAGAGGTTCAGCTTAGTACTGCTTTCCACCCTCAGACAGATGGACAGTCCGAGAGGACTATTCGGGTCCTAGAGGACATGCTTCGAGCTTGCATTCTTGACTTTGGAGGTTCATGGGATCAGTCTATGCCATTGGCCGAGTTTGCTTATAATAATAGTTTTCATTCGAGCATTGGCATGGCACCTTTTGGGCTTTGTATGGTAGGCGTTGCAGATCACCGATTGGTTAGTTTGATGGGTTAGAGTCTAGACCGCAGGGTACAAATTTTCTTAGAGATTCCTAGGACCTAGTCCGTTTAATTCAAGATAGACTTAGAGTGGCCCAGAGTAGGCAGAAGAGCTACGCTAATCATAGACTTTGTGCCTTGGAGTTCAGTGTTGGTAACTTGGTTTTCCTTCGAGTATCGCCCGTGAAGGGCGTGATGATATTTGGTCAATGGGGCAAGCTTAGCCCCAGGTATTGGGCCATTTAAGATTCTACAAAGGGTTGGTAGTGTTGCCTACATGTTAGCTTTACATCCAATGTTTTTAGATGTTGACCCAGTTTTTCAACGCGGATATGTGCCAGATGAGTCTCATGTGTTGCAATGGGATTTGGTTCAGTTAGACAAGAGTTTATCATTTGTTGAGGAGCCGATAGCTATTCTAGCTAGAGATATCAGGAGATTGAGATCTAGAGAGATTCTGATTGTGAAAGTTCAGTGGAGATATCGTCCGGTCGATGAGGCTACTTAGGAGACCAAGAGTGAGTTGCATGCTCAGTATGCGCAGTTGTTCGAGCCTTCAATTACTCCCTTTTTCTTGACTTTCGAGGATAAAAGTCTTTTTAGTAGTGGATATTGTGATGACCCCTCTGTCCATCTTTGCGTTTATGCATTCATTGTACTATTAGAGCTTTCCTTAAGTAGCCCCAAGTCATTTATGGCTTGCTGGGACCAGTATTTCAGTGCCCTGGTCGTTCCTTTGGTTGTTTTTGGCCATTTGCCTAATTTAGAACCTTAATTTAGAATATCGTTGACTTTAGTCAACATTCTTAACTAACATGCTCGGAATTGAATTCCAATAGTTCCATTAGCTCTGGAGTAGGGGTTTTGGTCTAAAAGGACCCTTGGTCGGGTTTTGGGATCTTTTGGTTTTGTTTTGTCTTGGTTTTCGTGTTTTAGCCAAGTTGAACTTGAATGTTTGACTTTTGTCAATATTCAGAGAAGACGGATTTGGATGCAAATTCTGACAACGTTGTTAGCTCTGGAATGTCAACTTTGAGCTAGAAGGACCTTTGGTTTGGGTCCCGAGGCTTCCAAACTCATTTTAGGCCTTGGTGTTCCATTTTGGAAAGATAGGCCTAAAGTTGGTTATTCGGTGTGGGGCCCACTTTTTGGGCTCTCGACCTCCGTTTGGGTTTTCATCGATTTTGTTAAGTCTGGAATGCTATTTTTGTCGAATAGCTCTGTTCGTTTATGTTCGCGGGACCCTGAATGTGTTCCCGAGGATCCATCGGAGATTTTTTTTGCTCTCATGACTTTGTTGTTGGCTGGTTGTTGCTGTCATGGCACAGCCATGCCTTCGCCTACGCATAGGCTGGCCGCCTACGCGAAGGGCAAGTCAGTCTGCCTTGGCTTGGCCTTCGCCTACGCGTGGGATGGCCGCCTACGCGAAGGAAAAGGAAGTCGCTGAGGAATTTTAGGCCATCGCCTACGGGGGTGCCTGGCCGCGTATGCGGAGGCCTGACCTGCCGCTGAGAAAATAGGCAATCGCCAACGCGATGCCTGGCAGCATTCGCGAAGGGGCCTGGTCAACAGCTATTTAAGTTGTGCCATCTCGTTCCAACCTTGTTTTCTCCAACATTTCATCAACTCTTAGACTCCAAACTCCCTCTAAATTAATCCTAAACCAGTTCTTTGCCCTAGAAAAATTGTTGTTCCACGATAACCCATAAATTCCCTCGATAATTGGTAAGTTCCCTTCCCCATCTTGCTTTCCCTTGTTGTCTAGAAATTTCACCATTGTTGCCATCCTCTTCAACTCGATTTTTTGTTGTAGAATTAGTTTGTGGGTGTCGTTGTTGCTTCGTGGACTCATCCAATTCATAGTTCTTGGTGTAATTCTCTTACTTGGTAGGTAATTCTTGCCTATTTCCGGTCTTTCATTCCTTTAATCCATTTTTGGGTTTCTTAGCTTTATGGGTTGTTTTAGCTCGAATTTGTTGCCCAATTTCTTTGATTTTTTGGGCATGTACTCCTATGGTCTCGGTGATTATATTGTGTATTTTTATTTTCAGTTTTGAGTTAAGGGGCCCAAGGGCCTGCCGGTGACCCAAATTTTAGCCTGGCTATTATTATAGCAATATGGGTATCGTTAGACTCATCTTGATGTGTTTATTATGTTGTTGATAGTTTGATTTTCATTCGAGAGTCCTCGGAGTGTTTCGAGCTTGGATATCGTTGTCCCAGCAGCTTGTCGTCGGACGACAAGTAGATTATGGTCTAAACTCCCAAGACTTAGCATATATTGGATAAAATTGTACTAGATGACATCCTTGGGTTGGGATTATTAGGTTGGTAGCACAGACCTTGACCGCTTTATTCATGTCCGCCTCCTTTCCTTCCTCCTATGTTTGTAGTACTTGCTTGATACATTTTATTCACCCTCATGGTCCTCTGAGGCCTTGTTGACTCTGGAAAATAGGAGTTGGGTTATTGGAAATGTCCGCGAGTCCCAGATATAGAAATATCCTTCTAGGTTGGTTATGCTTGCTGAGTAGTTCTGGGCCTGTGCAGCGCCGATAGGTTGTCAGTGAGCCGTTGGGCTATTGCTTTTGATTGTGCATGCCTTTATCATGCATATAAAGGATTTTCTACTCGATTTTACTACGGTTTGGCTTTGGCCTACTATCTATGATTTTCAAACCTCGCATGGCCTTGGGCCCTGTTTTTGGTAAAATGTGTTATAAAATGGTTTGGTATCCCTTTTATGGATCTTCTTGGGGTAAAAAAAGTTAAAAGGAGAGAGATGTCTCAGTTTTCATATCTTATATTGGAATCGGGTAGACCGAGGTGCTGAATTGATTCTCGTTATTTATAAATAAGTGAGATTAGACTCGGTAAAGCGAGCAACAGACTTGTTTTACTAATGTTTTAGACCCAGAGATGCCCGAGAACCCTTGGAGAGGATTTACTGTATTTATTCCATTGATTTAGACCTGGACAGAATTCAGGCATGCATTTCAAGCATTGGTGACTAGTTTGGATTCGGTGGCACTCCAGATGATATTTTGAGGTTAGAGTGCATTATGTGGTCTATGAGTAGACCTCCATGGACCCTGACATTTTGGACCAAGTGCTTCAGGCAAAAGGGTGACCGAGGGTAAGGGTTAAGGTGGAGCAGATGTACTCGGGAGAATTCTTTCCATGGATTCCGCCTTTACTGGACCTTTGGGGCACTGGAGGGGGTAACATAGTGACACTGAGGTTTCACTGTCTTGGCATTTCTTAGCATATCATTCATTGTTTGAGGCTCCACCCTTTTTTGCTGTTTGTTGAGGGTACGCTCCAGTTATATGGGCGGCCGGAGGGTTTTGTTTTCACTTGATTTTGTTCCTCAGTTGTATGGGCGGCCGGGGGATTATAGGTAGACTCTTGTTACTTTATCATGACACTACCCCCTGTCACAGTTATGATTATGAGATTACATATTGTAAAGTTGTTAGTGCTGGTTTGAGATTAATATGATTAGTTTGTTTATTGATTCCTATTTTCTGAGCATGCCCATCCTTACTCTTCTCTCCCATCTCTTATACTTGAGATTACCAGTATACCGTCCACTTCTAAAACTTGTATATATATACTGTTTTGCGAGGATTCCAGGTGCGTCATCTCTTACTATGATCTATGCCTGTTGTGTATGTATTCTACTTTCTAGCCTTGCATGTTGTTTCTATTGTCTTCCCTCTGGGCTAGTTCCTATGTACTTTTTCATTGATTTTCATGACTACTTACTTCTATTCTGTCTGTTACTATGCTTTTATCTTATATCTCCCCAGTCGGTCTATGATACCTACTGGGTACCTTATGCTTCGGATTTGGTGCTCATACTACACTCTGCATCTTCTGGTGCAGATCCTAGTGTGGGCCATCACCATTAGCTCATGGAGACTCGTGCGAGAAGCTGCTTTTGTGATGTTCTAGACTGAGGGTGAGCTCTTGGCGACCGGAGATTAGCTTTTAGTTATCTTTTGCTTATGTACTCTATTTTTACTCGGAGACAACTTTGTATGTATTGTTTTGGACCCTTGTACTCCTTATGTAGATCCGGCTCTTATATGCTATGGTACCAGGTTTTGGGTTTGGTTTAGCTTCTGCATTGTATATATTACTCCTGTTATCTATTTTCTTCATATTGTTCCCTTGTTTCCATTTATTAAACTTTTCTTCCATTTTAGTTGATAGAATATGGCCCATTACTAACCGATCTGGGCTACGGGGATTGGATCGCCTACTAGGGGTTGTAGGTGCCATCATGACTGAGAAATCGGGTCGTGACATTGGTTCTTGTGGATTGGTAAGTGTTAGTCCATTGAGGCTCCGAGTTTTGGGCTTGAGTATTGAGGAGCTAGTGAGTCCTATATCTGTGGGGCTTCATTGTGGGTCATCCCGAGCGGTTGTGGTTTATCGGGTATTGTTCTTTATCTTGATTCTGAGTAGAATCTCATGGTTTTGGTGGTTTAGTTATTTCATTCTAAGTTGTAAATTGTGGGATGGATCTCGGTACATGCTTATCTTGTGAATTGTTGCTTAGTGTGTTTACGTTATCGTTTATGGCTTTTAGTTGATTATGTTGGATTGCTTTCCTTCTTTCCTTTCTTACTTGAGGTTACCGGTATACCGCCATGTTTCCAAACTCTCTCCTTTTTATATACTATTGTTGCAAGGATTCCAGGTGCATTCTTCTTCCTTACACCTATGTTTCTGTGTTATGTTTATGTTTTGAGCTAGCATGTATACTTTTAATTCTTGGTTGATTACTCTTTGTGCTAGTTCCTTGTTCCTCTTCCTTGCTTCCGTGACTGCTTTCTTGTATTCTGCTTATTACTACTTTTATATCTTATATGTGCTCAGTTGACCGATGATGCCTACTGGATACCCGTTGCTTTGCAATTGGTGCTCATACTATACTTCTGCATCTTTTTCGTGAAGATATTAGTTAATCTTTCGCCGTTGATTGCGTTGGAGACTCGTGGAGCTTTAAAAATATTCGAGGCTAGGGTGAGCGCCTGACAATCGAGGCTTGACCATATCTCATCTTTTGTACTGTTACTCTTTGTATATTCGGAGACAGTTGTACTTATCATTTTGTTACTTCTAGCACTTGTATTCTATTAGAAGCTTCTGTACTATCGATACCAAGTCTTGGGGTTGGTGTAGTTTCATTATGTCCTTATTCAGGTTATTGCTTCCGCTTTGTCTTATCTTTATATTCGGCTTCCGCTTAGTTCTGCTTATTGTGCGTTTTGGTTAGGTAGTAGCCCATTACTAATCGTTCTGAGCTACATGAATTGGTTCGCCTACTGGGGGGATTGTAGGTGCCATCATGACCTGAGAAATTGGGTCGTGACAGTACAGTTCCTCCCAAGTTGGAAATCAGTGGTAAAATGGTGCAAATCCTTCGATAATCCAAAATCTGAAGTAAGATGGCACAAATTTCTCTTTAAATCCAAAAACCAGTAGCAAGGGTGGTACGTTCCCCTCATTAAAATCGAAAACAAGTATTTTTCCTCTAGATCGTACCACAGTCCATGTGTATGTATGTATGAATGTATGCATGCCAACACAAATACATATATATATATAGGTATACACAAAAATAGGGTAAAACTACCCTTCATAACATAATCACACTAAACTGGGGTCTTGCCAATGCAAATCCTCGACCTCACGACCACAGTATCAAAGCATAAGGATAATATGGAAAGGAATAAAATACAAAAGTAAATTGATAGATAAAACCCCACTTTACCATAAAATCGTACCCTAATCCTATACTAAGGTTCTCCAATCTAACCTTAATGCTATAGTAAGAAAATTAAACTAAAGCTTAAGAAGGAATACTAGTCTAAAGTCCTCGAAACAGGTCATATATTCATAATTTTCTATAAACCTAACCCTACCTAGCAATTACTATAACCAATATGCAATCTATACCGTATATCATCTACCTGAGCTAAATCTGAAGAAAAGAAAATTGTAACATACCTTACGTCTGAAAGGAAACCATGAACTATCAAAAGGAAGCCTCCCCTTCTGTTAAGCCTCAGATTCCTCCACATCAATACGGAACTAATGACACTCATATAGATAATTTACAATTCAGGCTAGAAATTGTGTGGGAAATTAACCCTCAAGGCTTGTCAATGAAATTAGAAACAAAATTCACAATTTTCTATCTCATAGGGTCAGAAACCCAAGACTAAATTTGGGTGAAGATGAGACTAAATTCGGGGACCAAAATAGCCCTGAAGTCCCAAGATTATAAGTAGGATTTTTGAGGATTTTGGAGTTCAATAAACGAATTAGACATGGAATCGAAGCTAGAATTAGCTATAGAACGTAAAAGGTAAGAGAATTTACCTATAATCTCAAGAAATTATCAATGACATAGTGAAAATAACCTCTACCAAGATCTCAACAATGGGGGAGATGACTCTACATGAAATGAATTAAGAGAAGAGAGTTGGTCCTTTAAAACCACTGCGATCATTGTTGTGGCGAGGACATTCTCTCCGTGGTGAGCTTCCAGTCATTATAGTGACCAAATAGTCATGGTAGCGGTCTGCTAGCGCGATCCAAGGGCTGCTACAGTAGCTATATAGCACAAGCTACATCATCAATTCCAACCCACCATCTAACACTCTGAATAGACCCCGAGATTCATTTGGAATCCCGCTAATGCAAACCAAACATGCTACCCAACTAGAAATAACATTTCGGACTCAATAGAATTAATGAAACAGCCAAAGCAGGTCATCTTGAAGAAATGTTGACCGAACTTGACACTTTAACCGAAATTACTAAAAATCACCCCAAGCGCCCCAAATGAGTCTGAAAGCCTCGAGACCAAACCAAAGGTCCCACTAGCCCAAAATCCATGTCTTGGAGGTAATGGAACTCTCATCCGAGTCTGTTCACTAAGAATGTTTATCAAAGTCAAACATTTCAACTTTAAAAGCTCCAAAATAAAGAAACCCTCCTGATACTTGACTGAACACCTTGGGAATTGCATCACCCATCCTAGTAGGTCACAAAAGTAGTTTAGAAACTACGAGAAGGATCAAAATAGTAAAAATGCATGAAAATATTGAAATGACTAGGAGGGCCATTACAACATCCACTACTAAAAGAACTTTCATCCTCAAAAGTTAAGGAATAGAAAGTACCTGAAGGCTAAAAAAGGTGAGGATATATAGTACGCATGTCGAGCTCAGTCTCCCAAGCCTTCTTAACTAGATGATGCCTCCACTGAACCTTAACCAATGGAATCTCCTTGCCCTCAACTTTCTAACCTACATGTCTAGAATAACAACATGCTCCTCCTTGAAAGCCAAAGTCTCATCAAGCTGAATCGAATCCCACTGAAGCATGTAAGACTCATCCAAAATATATCACCTCAATATAAATACATGAAAAATAGGGTGAACACCCAAAAGAGCTGGAGGCAAAGATAACTCATAAGCTACTTTCCCAATACACCATTAGATCTCAAAGAGGCCGATGAACCTAGGGCTAAGCATGTCATTCCTCCCAAACCTTATCACGCCATTTATGGGCAACACATGAAGGAATATCCGACCATAAACTCCAAATCACAAACTCTTCGGTTGGTATAGCTCTTCTGCCTGCTCTAAGCTATACATAGTCTCTTCTAAATCACCTGCACTCTATCCATAGAATCACGCAAAAAATTAGTGCCCCATGTCCTAACCGTAAAAGCATTGAACCAACCCACCAAAGACCTACACCTCCTATAATACAACACCTCAATTGGAGCCATCTAGATACTCGAACGGTAGTTATTATTATACGCAAACTCTGCTAAAGCCAAGAACTATAACAACCTATTCATTCATTATTAAAAAGGCTTTTCATTTTGGGTTGTGGGAATTATAGAAATATGCTATTAAATTAATTTGGGATAACACAACGAAAGATTTTTGAAATTTGAAATTTGATCAGGCAGATGTTATTAACCCCCATACCTTTCAAAAACTATATGACTAAGTTAATATCGATGAAGGTACTTGAGCTAGAGATTGTGAAGGGGTACTTTGGCCTAGAATTTGAAATGGCCAAATGTATATAAGTGTTAAGTTTGCGTATAATAAGGATGAGGGTTTTGAAAATGAGATAATACAAGTGAGGTGCTTGCTCGACTTATCTAAGCTCATAGGTGAAAAGTAGGTGCATCAACTACCTACGCTAACGAACTAAGTTCCAAGGGCCGATTATGGGCAGTAACACCATGGATTATTAGACCTAATGGTAGCCCAAATGAAGCTTAAAGTTGGCCCATAAAAGTGCAGCCAAATATGTCCCAAACAACTACAAAAGGTATCCACCAAATGTTGACCACATTTTGACCCAAGAGAAGCCCAAAATCAGCCAAAAAACTTAACCCTTTTGAGGCCCAAGCAAAGGATAATTTTGGCCCTAGTTTCTTGACCCATTTTGGCCCAAATTTACTCAAAAAAATTCGGCCAAAGAGGCCCCCTTATACAGACCTTTTGTTGATCAATGATCAAAAAAAGATGGAAAATGTTTTACTAGAACTCTCTCTTATCTTCTTTCCTCTTGGCGGCCCCTCTCTCCCTTTAGGGTTCTAAGAAGATCATGATTCATTCAAGCTTAAGGTAAGTTAAATAACTTAT
Organism: Jaltomata sinuosa; assembly: GCA_003996215.1. Lineage (NCBI taxonomy): Eukaryota > Viridiplantae > Streptophyta > Magnoliopsida > Solanales > Solanaceae > Jaltomata > Jaltomata sinuosa. The sequence goes on along the minus strand of QJPP01001313.1, from coordinate 185,686 downwards.
TATCTTGTTACTAATATACTACATATATCTAAAATATCCTATGGTAAAAAATACATGAACTATGGCAGCCACTTCCTTAAGGTTGGACACTTAGAAATTGTGTAACAATTAAGAGATTTCTTCTTCTCTTGTTGATGTATGTGTAGGGGGTACTTAAGATTTTCATGGCATCAATAAAAAGAGGATAAAAACACCACTTAAAATGTGGTAAGTACTCTGCCCATAATCATATTTTTGTATTGATGTTCAGATAGACAAATGTTGTTGAATTATTGTTAAGAACGCACGGGACAGTGTTCGAAAGCCAGGGGTTCAATGTGTTGATATTGTATTTCGGTATGGTTAGTTGTGTAGGGGTTGTTTGATGTGTTTTGTATGGTTGGAGGAATTAGGTTGGTGTGTATGTTATGTGTATTGAAATGGGGGAGAAAGGTGTGACGATACACCCTTTAATTAATGCCAATACGTAAATCTGCCCAGGAAATGTTTAGCTACTATTTTGGCAAATTTGCATCAAGTTTAAGAGATAATATTAGATTCATTATACCATTGTGTTGTATATTAACTCAATAAATGAAAGGACAAGTTGTGGTAAGCGCAAACTTCGGAAGGAACGAGGTATGTTAAGGCTTCTTTATTCCTTATCGGCATGAATCTAGAAATGGAACTCTAAATCTTCAATAAAAGGAATTTGAGTATTATGTTGTAAGAGAGCTGATTTGGTAACTTAACAAGTCTTATGGAACTAACTGATACATTATGGTGATTCAAGTTGCCTTCTTATAAAAATCTAATTCTTTTTGCACGAAACATAAGTTATCCTTTTGTCGAGTTTCTTCTTTGTATTGTGATCCCTAATCAAGATTTAGAAAGTATAAAAGGAAGGTTAGCAAGTCAAATCCCCATTCATATGTGCTTGGAAAGTTGAGTCCAACATCTAGTAAGTCAAGGCTAAAGAATTTATCTAAATGATCCTTCATAACTAACAAGAGTAGCTTTGAAGGTCAATCTAGTAATACGCTTATTACGCATGGATTGCGTGTTGGTGTGCGCCGAGGTGCTACTGCCCTATTGAGGCTATTATATACATAGTATGCACCGAGGTTCTACTGTCATATTGAGGCCATTATATACATAGGGTACACCGAGGTGCTACTACCATATTGAGGCCATTATATACATAGTGTGCGTCGAGGCACTACTACCATATTGAGGATATTATATATAGGGTGCACCGAGGCGCTATTATGGTTTAGTGTGTGTTATAAAGACTGAGTTGCAGTGTGAATTAATGCATGCATTGTGTTCTAAGAAGAATAAAGGAGAAAAGAGCTTAACGAGTCTTACTGATTATAGTTTACAAGTTTCATATCATATTCTGTTCAGATTTACTACTTGCAACTTACTATTATGTTTCTACCTTAAATACCAGTACATTATTTTTGTCAGTCAGTCCCCATTTCCTGGGGGATTCTACATTCATGCCTGCAGGTCCAGACATAAACCCAGACAGTTCTCTTCAGTAGGAGTAACAGAGTTCAACCATTTTGGTAAGCTCCATTCTTCTTGGAGCGGACGAGTCAAAGGTCTATCTTATATTTTGATCAGGTTATGTATATGTACAGTTAATAGGTAGTCCAGGGCCCTGTCCTAACTATGCGATATTTTATTTACTCGTAGAGGCTTGTAGACGTGTATATGTATGTCAGTGTTGGGTATGACCTTGTTGGCCTTGTTATTAGCTATCTACTATGATATTAGCCTTGTCGGCCTTGAGTTGGTTACCTATTTTTGAGGTATCAGTGTTTCTAATGGCTATATTTGGAGACCTTGTGATACTAGATTGGAAAGCATGGATGGTACTATCTTGGATGGCACTTATCCTTCAAGGCCTTTCACACGTAGTCAAGCTAAAGAGCTCCAAGACCTTCAAGCAATGTTCATGAAAAGGGAAGCATTGGAGAAGCTTGAAGAATCCCAAAGGAAAGCATACAATGTGTGGGTGGTCTATTAAAGTGAGGTGGAAGGGGGAATTCAAGAATTCCCAAAAGAAGGCAACCAAACAAGGCCCTTACTTCATTAAGGGCAAAATTGTAATAGCTAGTGTCTTCTTATTCCCTAGTATAAGTAGTAGCTTTTCTTCATTTGGAAGACTAGTTTTTGGATATTGAAGATTGATACTCTAAACTTGTAGTTGCTAGTGTAAGGCTTAGTGTAATTCCCTTAAGGAATTAGTGAGCGATTAGGGTGACTCTCTTGATTGTTAGTTTAACTTCTTTACTTAATTAATCGAAGGTCTCTACTTGTGGATTTCATTTAGGTTTCCTTGATTAGTTGAGTTGAATTAGTATCTAGTTGTTGGAATCAATTGGGAGGTGAGGGTTTTAGCCCCTTGTTGCCCATAATTTCAATTTCTAGTTATTAATTCTCATATCTTTTTCTTCGTTTCTTCTTGTTTGTTGTATTCCCGTTATCATTTGGTATCAGAGCTTAGGTTTTAAGAGTTGTTCCATCAATTCTTAGGTCTTAGGTTCACAAAAAAAAAAAAAAAATCCAAAAATTTTTCTTGTTTGATTTCTTGTTTTTGACACTAGATTCTTGTTCCCTAGTGATTTTTGAGTCTAGATTTCAAATTTCATGCGATTTGGAGTTGTAGAAGTGAAGTTGCCATTAAAGGGTTTTGAGCTTTTGAAGCTTTACAAACTTTGAAAGTGGGTCTATTGATTGAGGAGAAATTGGAGCTTAAAAACTATTGGGGTTTGTTCCCTAAGTCGAGGGGAAGCTAATCCTAAAGTTTGAGCCAATTCCGAGTTGATTTGAAGGTGTTGGTGTTTAGTGTGTGTTCTTGGTGTTCTAGGTGTTTTTGATATTCATCAAGAACATCTTGAAGAAGAAGAAGCCAAAAGGTACGTTTGATCCAACTTTTCCAAGTCAAAGTGGTCAAAGATGTTTGTTGGGTCCACAAGTGGAATTTAAAAAAAAAAAATAAAAAATTCCACGCCCAGTCTCACCCAGGCGCGTGAGACCAACTTCAGAGGGCTTTTTCTGCAGGTTTTCATACTTAGTTTTTTTTAGGGGTCTCAAATTTTGGGACCCCAAAATTTTTCTAAGTGTTGGAACTTTTAAGACCCCAATTTTTTTCTAAGTGTTGGAACTTCAAACTTCTTCTTCTACACTCATTTTTCTTAGATTTCTCAACTATTTAACAACTAATTAACATCTTTAATTACTTGTTAACTAGTTTTTAAACATCAAATCATCTCTTTGATTCTCCAAATTAAGCAACAACAAGTAGTTTCTCCTACTTTTGTTACTTAATTCTTGAGTCCGAATTCTTTCGTGCTTCTTCCTTCTTCTTTTCTTGTCTTGTTTTCGTTGATTAATTCCTTGATTCAAGTCCGTTAGAGTCTTTCAAGTCGTCCTTCTTTCAAGAGTCACAAGAATCCACTCCTCCACAAAGGATAGGTGACCTTGAGTTGATTGAGCGGAGCTAGTTCACTATCAATTTTGAGACGATGCCACAGGAGGTGAGTTGAGAGTTACATACGAGGTACGTGAGCCTTTTACTACTAACCTTGCTTGTTGAGTTTTGTAGGTGCCATGTCCCACCACGGTGCAAGTCCAGTTGGGGAGAGCTCGGAGAACCTCATGGAGGTTCTTGCACACCTCTCCAAACAAATGGCGGAAATGAATGGGAAGTTAGGAGGTATGGAGGAAAGGTTGGTACGGGTGGAAAATGAGAATAGAGGGAAGACACTCCAAGTCGAAAATGAGGAGGCAAGGCGAGCATCGGTGCAATCCACCACCATTACTCCGGGGCAAGCTCACCAACTATGTTACCCTCCACAAAATCGAACCCGAAACTTCCAACACCCCACCTTCCAAACAAACAACCCTCCAAACTTCACAAGGCAACCAACACCACATCCACATCCGCATCCACAACCCTATCGCCCTCCACAAGAGAACCGTCCTATTGTGGCAAACCAAGTTTTATACCAAACTCCACTCCGAAATCCATCAAATGCGTCCTTACATGATTCCTACATATCACCTCCACGAAACACCACACAAACACCCTATCCAAACCACCAATTTCAAAATCCTCTCTATGACGACATGAATGAAGTTCACAATAATGATGAGTTTTGGGAGCATGGGGGTAGAGATGACTATGAAGGGCCAAGGGAAGGGGTCCAGCCTCGGGACTTAGGGTGGGACAAAGGAATAGGAGGTCAACGCTATGGGAATAGAGGAGATAGGATGGGGAATAGAGGAGCTAGGTATGGAGAACGGAATGATCAAGATAGGGGATTGAACACGATCAAGGTTACACTTCCAAAGTTCAAGGGAAGTAGTGACCCGGATGAATTTCTTGAATGGAAACTACAAAGTGAACGGATTTTCCTTACTAATAACATCTCAGAATCATTGAAGGCGAAGTATGCCCTCACTCAATTCGAGGGATATGCTTCCACATGGTGGGAATCCAAGAGGAGGGAACGAGAGAGTCGTCATCTCTATGAGTTACCCACTTGGCAAGAGTTGGTTGGTCTAATGGAGTATAGGTATTTGACTCCGGATTACTACCAAGAAGCTCTCAAGAAGGTGTACATGCTTAGGCAAGATACCAAGAGTGTTGAAGAATACTATGATAAATTTGAGAACTTGAGAATGAAGTCCAAGCTTGAGGAGCATATGCAATATACGGTGATACGATTCATGGCAAACTTGAGGCCCGATATCTTGAAGCCTTTGAGACTTAAACACTATGAGAATCTTGAAGCGGCTTTCCATGATGCCTCTAAGGTCGATATGGATTTGAAAGATGAGAAGACATACAAGGCCAAGAATTTTTCAACTTCCTCATGGAGTAAAAACAATGATAAGTGAAAGACCCCAACTCCTCGAGAATCATCTAAAGGTAGTGGTCAAGACACTCATGTCAAGGTTGATTACAAAGCCAAAGGGAATGACAAGCAGAAAGGAGGTAACTTTGAAAAACCCAACTTTCCTCGACCCTCTACCATCCAATGTTTTCGATGTCAAGGGAGGGGACATATTGCTAGTGAGTGTCCTAATAGAAGGACAATTGTTGCTTTTCTTGATGGGTATAAAACCGATGAGGAAGATGAGCATAATGAAAGAAGTGAGGGAGAGGGGGATAAAGGTGAAAGGGAGAGAGTAGCCTCGGGGGATGAGGAAGAAAGGGTGGATGAGAGGGTAAATTTTGCTTGCTTCATGGAAAGGGGGCAACCCCTACTTGATGATAATGAAGAGTTGAAGGTAAATACCAACCTTTCATGTGTTGTGAGGAGAATTATGGGAGCCCTTGCCAAAGAAGAACTTGACCAAAGGGAGAATCTGTTTCATGCTAGGTGCAAGATCCAAGATAAAGTGTGTTCTTTGATTATTGATAGTGGGAGTTGCACTAATGTGGTGAGTAGTTCTTTGGTGGAGCGTATGCAGATTCCAACAAGAAGGCATTCCAACCCATACAAGCTACAATGGCTCAATGAGAGTGGAGAGATGAAGGTCCTCAAACAAGCAAATATTCGATTTAGTGTGGGCAAGTACAATGAGGAGTTGATTTGTGATGTGGTACCCATGTTGGCTTGTCATGTATTATTGGGGAGGCCTTGGCAATCTGATAGAGATGTTGTGCACTATGGAAAGACCAACAAGTATGCGTTTGTGATTGACGGTAAGAAATATGTACTTGCACCTCTCACCCCATACCAAGTGAGTGAGGACTATCGGGCTATGAAGGAGCTTCGGGAGAGAATAAGGGTGGAAGAAGCGAAGAGTGAAGGTGAAAGTTCCACCATTGTTCCAAAGGAGGAAAGTGACTTGGCTAAAAATAAGAAGAACATGTGTATGATAGCCAAGCCAAACAATTGTCTAAAAGGTGTGGATGAGGAACGCTTTTTAGTGTGCCTTGTCAACACCAATCTTTTATTGCATGCTAACCAAGATACTAGCATTTTGCCTAGTATTGTTTCTTCTCTTTTACAGGACTATGATGAACTATTTCCGGATGAGATGCCCGCGGGACTACCACCCTTGAGGGGAAGTGAGCACCAAATTGACTTTGTGCCGGGGTCACAAATTCCCAACCGACCAGCCTATAGGTGTAATCCGGAAGAGACCAAGGAACTACAAAGGCAAGTGGAAGAACTCCTTGAAAAGGGATTGATCAAAGAAAGCCTAAGCCCGTGTGCCGTACCGGTTATCCTTGTTCCCAAAAAGGATGGTACTTGGAGAATGTGCATTGATTGTAGAGCCGTGAACAAGATTACAATCAAGTATAGGCATCCAATTCCAAGACTTGATGACATGTTGGATGAGCTTTGTGGATCAAGTGTGTTCTCAAAGGTTGATCTTAGGAGTGGGTACCATCAAATTCGAATGAAACCGGGTGATGAATGGAAGACGGCTTTCAAAACAAAATTTGGGTTGTATGAATGGCTTGTGATGCCGTTTGGTTTGACTAATGCTCCAAGCACTTTCATGAGGTTGATGAATCATGTCCTAAAACCCTTCATCAACAAGTTTGTGGTTGTGTACTTTGATGACATACTTGTGTATAGCAAGACAATCGAAGAGCATGTAGGCCATTTGAAACAAGTGTTTGATGTTTTGCTACGAGAAAGGTTATTCGCGAATCTCAAGAAGTGTTCTTTTTGTGTTGAAAAGGTAGTGTTCTTGGGCTTTGTGGTTAGTGCAAGTGGTATAGAGGTTTATGAAGAAAAGGTGGAGTCAATCAAGACTTGGCCGACCCCATCCAACGCAACTGAGGTAAGAAGTTTTCATGGGTTGGCGAGCTTTTACCGGCGTTTTGTGAAGGGTTTTAGTTCAATTGCTTCCCCATTAACCGAATTGATCAAGAAAGATATACCTTTTGTGTGGGGGGAAGAACAAGAGAAGTCCTTTCAAGCATTGAAGTCCATGTTGCGTTCCTCCCCATTACTCCAACTACCTAATTTTGATAAAGCTTTTGAGATAGAGTGTGATGCTTCGGGTGTTGGGATAGGTGGTGTCTTGATGCAAGAGGGAAAACCATTGGCTTACTTTAGTGAAAAACTAAAGGGAGCTACTCTTCGGTACTCAACTTATGACAAGGAATTATATGCACTTGTGAGGGTATTGGCTCATTGGCAACACTACTTGTGGCACAAAGAGTTCGTGATAAGGACCGATCATGAGTCCTTGAAACATCTTAAGGGGCAATCCAAGTTGAACAAGCGACATGCCAAATGGGTTGAATTCATTGAGACCTTTCCATATGTGATCAACTACAAGCAAGGCAAAGAGAATGTAGTAGCGGATGCTCTATCACGGAGGTTTGTATTGGTCAACACCTTGGCTTCTAAAATGATGGGATTTGAAAGCTTGAAGGGATTCTATTCTATGGATCCCGATTTCAAAGAAATTTTTGATTGTCTTAGTCAAGGGAAGCGGGTTGGTAGGTTCCAATTGGTTGATGGATTCTTGTTCAAGAATGGGCGAGTTTGTGTGCCCATGAGTTCATGGAGAGAGTTGTTTGTCAAGGAAGCTCATAGTGGTGGTTTGATGGGGCACTTTGGAGTACCCAAGACACTTGACATCCTTATGGAACATTTTATTGGCCAAAGATGAAGCATGACGTGGAGCGGATTTGTGGACAATGTCTCGAATGCAAGCAAGCCAAATCCACGACTCGGCCTCAAGGTAAGTATACCCCTCTTCCTACTCCTAGTGGTCCATGGATGGACATTTCTATGGATTTTGTGTTAGGACTTCCTAGGACTAAAAGAGGACATGATAGCATATTTGTGGTAGTGGATAGGTTCTCTAAAATGACTCATTTCATTCCATGCCATAAATGTGATGATGCATCCCATGTAGCATCCTTGTTTGTCATTAATGTGCTTAAATTGCATGGAGTCCCTCAAACCATTGTTAGTGATAGGGATTCCAAATTTCTTAGTCATTTTTGGAAGAATCTATGGGGTACACTTGGTACCAAACTCATGTTTTCTACTTCTTGTCATCCTCAAACGGATGGACAAACCGAAGTAGTCAACCGGACTCTTGGAAGCATGCTTAGGTGTATGATTAGGGGCACCCCAACCACTTGGGAAGACCATTTACCCTTGATAGAATTTGCATATAACCGGTCTTTCCACTCTTCTATTGGAATGTCCCCATTTGAAGCATGTTATGGCTTTAAACCTTTGTTTCCATTAACTATGACTCCTTTGTCTAGCCATGTTGTTGTGAGCCTAGATGCTGAACAAAGAGCAAAGGAGATGATGAACATTCATTCCAAGGTAAAAGAGGCCATTGAAAAGAACAATTCAAAGGTGGCCAATCGAAAGAATCGTGGAAGAAAGGAAGTGATTTTCAACCCGGACGATTGGGTGTGGGTTCATTTACGAAAGGAGAGGTTCCCACAAGTTCGAAAAGGAAAGCTAAGCCCAAGGGGAGACGGACCCTTCAAAGTGCTCAAGCGGATAAATGACAATGCATACATGATTGACTTACCAAGTGAGTATAATGTTCATAATGTTTTCAATGTTAGTGATCTTTCTCCTTGTGTTGTAGGTGATCAATTGGATTCGAGGACGAATCATTTTCAAGAAGGGGAGGATGATACTAGATTGGAAAGCATGGATGGTACTATCTTGGATGGCACTTATCCTTCAAGGCCTTTCACACGTAGTCAAGCTAAAGAGCTCCAAGACCTTCAAGCAATGTTCATGAAAAGGGAAGCATTGGAGAAGCTTGAAGAATCCCAAAGGAAAGCATACAATGTGTGGGTGGTCTATTAAAGTGAGGTGGAAGGAGGAATTCAAGAATTCCCTAAAGAAGGCAACCAAACAAGGCCCTTACTTCATTAAGGGCAAAATTGTAATAGCTAGTGTCTTCTTATTCCCTAGTATAAGTAGTAGCTTTTCTTCATTTTGGAAGACTAGTTTTTGCATATTGAAGATTGATACTCTAAACTTGTAGTTGCTAGTGTAAGGCTTAGTGTAATTCCCTTAAGGAATTAGTGAGCGATTAGGGTGACTCTCTTGATTGTTAGTTTAACTTCTTTACTTAATTAATCGAAGGTCTCTACTTGTGGATTTCATTTAGGTTTCCTTGATTAGTTGAGTTGAATTAGTATCTAGTTGTTGGAATCAATTGGGAGGTGAGGGTTTTAGCCCCTTGTTGCCCATAATTTCAATTTCTAGTTATTAATTCTCATATCTTTTTCTTCGTTTCTTCTTGTTTGTTGTATTCCCGTTATCACCTTGTCAGTATCAGACCCCTATAAAGTTCAATAGAGATACACTCAATCTTGGCACCCTCGGCCTTTTGGGGCTCTAGGTGCTAGTCCCGCCTCTCCTGTTTTGGGGCATGACAAACTTGGTACCAGAGCATATCGAATCCCAGGGAGTCTACAAGTTGTGTCTAGTAGAGTCATGCTTATAAGTGTATTGTGCACCATACTTATAATCATGAGGCTACGGGATATTTAGGAATTGTTATCCTTCTTTCATCTACTAGATCGTGCAATAGAGCGAGGTCATAACATATTTGAAGTCTAATTCATGTTTTTTATGTTCCTTGTTTACATAAATGCCTATGACCAGACAAATGACTAGTCAGTGAGTTGGAACGGATGTGGGGGAAGGTACTAGTCATTCCCCACCTGTCCAGATGGATAGATTGGAGGCTCAAAGTGAATCACCAACTCTAAAGATCCCAGTTCAGCCGGTACCTGATGAGACTAGAGGGGATCCAGCACCCCTGACCCCACCTGCTCTAGTGGAACCTGAGATAGATAGAGATGAACCAACACCGGCAGCTCTTCCACCTGGAGTAGAGGACCAGGACATCAGGAGTGAAGTTCAATTATTGACCTAGATGTAGCCACACAGAAGCAACAAATAGGGGCATCGGTGAGTGCTTGGTCAGCTGCCTCAGGTTTAATTCATTAGCCAGGTACGCCCCCAATATTGTTAGTATGATGCGAGCTAAAGTTCATCGATATATGGGTAGCCTTAAGGATGAACTGATTAAGGGATTAACAATAACAGCCACACAAGAGGATATGAATATTTCTAAGATACAGGCTATTGCTCAGACTGTAGAGGATCCTGAAGTACAAATTGGAGATAACCAAAGCCGAGAAAAGGATCAAAATAAGAGGGCTAGATCTATTGGGTCCTATGGAGATCCACGAGGTAATGTTAGGCCACATTTACATAGGTAACCATCCCACCCTACCAGTGGTGCCCCACACCAGTTCAAGAGGCAGAGGTATGATCATTTTTCTCAGCCTGGACTAGACCACAGTTCAGGTGCAACAAGTTCCTATCGCCAGGGGCGTTTAGGTCAGATGAGGTAACCTTTGCCACCTTGTGTTCAATGCAATAGCAAGCATCCTGGGATATATTTCCTAGGTTTAGATACTTGATATTCATGTAGGCATCCTGGTCACTTTATGCGAGTGTTCGAGTAGAGGTAGGGGTAAAATATCCCAGCCTATAGGGTCAATGGAAGCTTCTTCATCTACTATTCATCCCTCTAAGGTAGGCCGACAGGCCATACTAGGTCATGGTAGGGGTAGAGGAGGAGGAGCACTAGTTTTGGCGATGGTCAGAACCACACTTATGCTCTAGCCAGTCGCCAGGACTTGGAGTCATCACCTGATGTTGTTACAAGTACATTGGCTATTTTTACTCATGCTATTTATGCACTTATAAATCCTAGATCTACTCTTTCATATGTTACCTCGCTCGTTGCTAGTAAGTTTGGGCAGATCCAGAGTTATTGCCTAGACCCTTTGTTGTATCTATACCAGTTGGTGAATCTATTATAGCTAGACGAGTTTATTGAGATTGTGCAGTGTGGATTTACGACCATCTCACTTTAGCTAATCCAATTGAATTAGCTATGATTTACTTTGATGTCATTATGGGTATGGACTGGTTAGTTGCATGTTATGCTAATATTGATTGTAGAACTAAGGTTGTCAAATTCCATTTTCCAGAAGAGACAATCCTGGAGTGGAAAGGTAATGCTGCCACGCTAAGGGGTAGGTTTATTTCCTATCTTAAGGCTCACAAAATGATTTCTAAAGGTTGTATCTATCATCTAGTTTGAGTAAGAAGCACAGAGGATGAACCAATGACTCTTCGATCAGTTCCTGTGGTGAGTCAGTTTCCAGATGTTTTCCCAGATGAGCTTCCAGGAATCCCTCCAGAAAGGGAAATTGAATTTGCCATTGATCTACTCCCAGATACTCAGCCAATATCAATTCCCCCTTACAGGATGGCTCCTGCTGAACTAAGAGAGTTAAAGGAACATTTGAAGTAACTACTCGAAAAAGGTTTCAGTAGGTCTAGTACATCTCCATGGGGTGCACCAGTTTTATTTGTTCTTAAAAAAGATGGGTCCTTGAGAATGTGTATCGATTACTAATAGCTGAACGAAGTTACTATCAAGAATAAATATTCGCTTCCAAGGATTGATGACCTTTTTGATTAGTTGCAAGGTGCCAAATGTTTTTCAAAGATTGACTTGCGGTCGGGGTATCACCAGCTGCGAGTTAAAAGGGTATATGTGCCAAAGACAACCTTCAGGATAAGGTATGGACATTTTGAGTTTCTAGTAATGTATTTCGGGCTTACTAATGCCCCAGAATCTTTCATGGACCTAATGAATCGGGTATTCAATCCCTTTCTAGATGTATTCATGATTGTATTTATTGATGATATCCTGATTTACTCGCGGTCCAAAGTCAAACATGCAGATCATTTGTGTGCAGTATTGAAAACACTTTAGAATCATAAATTATATGTAAAGTTCTTCAAGTGTGAGTTTTGGTTAACTTTGGTGGCTTTCCTTGGCTATGTAATTACAGACGAAGGTATTAGAGTTGACAGCCAAAAGATTGAAGCTGTAAAGAATTGGCCGAGGCCCTTGAATGCTACAGAGTTTCATAGTTGTTTGGGCTTAGCAGGTTATTACCGGAGGTTTTTGGAAGGATTTTCTTCTATCTCTACACCATTGACAAAGTTTACTCATAAAGAAGCAAAGTTCCAGTGGTCTGATGCATATGAGCAGAGTTTTCAGGAGTTGAAGGATAGGCTTAACTCAGTGCATGTCTTAACTCTGCCAGAGGGCACAGAAGGTTATGTTATTTATTGTGATGCTTCAAGAATTGGGTTGGGTTGTGTTCTAATGTAGCATGTTAAAGTTATTGCCTATGCCTCGAGACAGTTGAGAAAGCACGAGTAAAATTACCTTACCCATGATCTTGAATTGGCAGCAGTTATATTTTCCCTAAAAATTTGGCGCCATTACTTGTTTAGAGTCCATGTAGATGTGTTTACACATCACAAAAGTCTATAATATGTATTCAAACAGAAGGAATTAAACCTAAGGCAAAGAAGGTGGCTAGAGCTACTAAAGGATTATGACGTAGATATTTTGTACCATCCAGGTAAGGCCAATGTAGTGGCCGATGCACTTAGCTGCAAATCCATGGGAAGCTTGAGCCACATGGAAAATAGAAAGATTGAGATGACAAGAGATCTACATTAGTTAGCTAATTTACAGGTTCGACTACTATACCATTCAAAATGCAGCAAAATCCTCACTTATAACAGAGGTAAAGGAAAGACAATATGATGATCCAGAGTTAGTAAGATTGAGGGAAGAAATTACGCAGTAGAAGCAACCATTATTAGAGATTAAGGAAGATGAGGTTCTGAGATATCAAGGTCGTCTATGTGTACTTAAGGTCGGGGAGCTTTGGGAGAAAATTTTGGTAGAAGTCCACTATTCTCGCTATTCAATCTATCTGGGAGCACCAAGTTGTATCATGATTTTTGACAAATTTACTGGTGGAATAATATGAAGAGAAATATTGCAGAGTTTATATCCCAATGCCTAAACTGTCAACAGGTAAAAATTAAGCACCAGAGGCCCGGAGGGCTGACTCAAAGTATAATTATACCAACCTGGAAACGGAAGGTGATAAACATGGATTTTATTATAGGCTTACCCCGTACTTATCAGAAGTATGATTCCATAAGGGTAATTGTAGATAGACTTACAAAATCAACTCACTTTTTGCTAGTCAAGACAACTTATATGGCAGAAGATTATGGCAAGTTGTATATTAATGAAATAGTTCGACTTCATGGTGTCCCAATCTCTATCATTTTGGATAGGGGTGCTCAGTTTACAGCAAATTTTTGGAGGTCTTTCTAGAAAGGCTTAGGTACTCAAGTAAGTCTCAGTACAACCTTTCATCCACAGATAGATGGACAAGCAGAACGCATTATTCAGACACTCGAGGATATGCTACGAGCTTGTGCACTAGATTTTAAAGGGGGTTGGGATGACCATTTTCCACTAATTTAGTTTGCTTATAATAATAGCTTTCATGAAAGCATTCAAATGGCTCCTTATGAAGCTTTATACGGGTGAAAGTGTACATTACCGATTGGATGGTTTGAATTTAGGGAAGCAGAATTGTTAGGGCTTGACCTAGTTCATCAGGCAATAGCGAAGGTGAAGCTAATCCAAGAAGGATTACTAACAGCCCAGAGTAGGCTGAAATTGTATGCATATGTGCGACGCCGAGATTTGTAATTTAATGTTAATGATTGGGTTTTCCTAAAGGTTTTTCCCATGAAAGGCATTATGCAATTTGGTAAAAAGGGAAAGCTTAGTCCAAGATATATCGGACCATACAGGATCACTCAAAAGGTAGGAAAAGTGGCATATGACCTAGAGTTACCTACAGAGTTGGAGATAGTCCATCTTGTATTTCATGTATCGATGCTATGAAAGTTCATAGGTGATCCTTCACATATTATGCCCATCAAAGATGTTCAACTTTTTGAAGAGTTATCCTATGAGGAAGTACCAATTTCAATCCTAGATCATCAATTTAAGAAGCTCAGAACCAAAGAAGTAGCTTCAGTAAAAGTGTTGTGAAGAAACAATATTGTTAAGGAAATGACGTGGGAAGCCAAGGAAGAAATGAGGAAAAAGTATCCCATGTTATTTACGCCATGAAGATATTATTGATGTAAGTCATATCCTTATCCTCTTTATATTTTTCCTACTGTGCAAATATGATCAGGTTTGAACATATGCAAATAATTGCATTTAATTGTATATCATTGTATCACCCTGTGAGGCACTGTGCTGGACTTTTGCTGAGTTTTAGGTTATTGGATAGTCCCAATTATGAAGGAAACTCTGCCAAAATTTCTAAAAATCCTAAAAGACTAGAGCTCTATACGCATTACCCTCATTCGAGGATGAATGGTTCTAAGAGGGAAATGATGTAACACCTCGTACCTTTCAAAACCTATATGACTAAGTTAATATCGACGAAGGTACTTGAGCTCGAGATCTTGAAGAGGTTCTTTGGCCTAGAAGTTGAAATGGCCAAATGTATATATGTGTTAAGTTAAAGTATAAGGATGAGGGTTTTGAAAATGAGATAAAACAAGCGAGGTGCTTGCTCGACTTATCTAAGCTCATAGGTGACAAGTAGGTGCATCACCTACCTATGCTAATGAACTAAGTTCCGAGGGCCAATTACGGGAGGAAACACCATGGATTATTAGACCTAATGGTAGCCCAAATTAAGCTTAAAGTTGGCCCATCAAAGTGCAACCAAATCTGTCCCAAACAACTACAAAAGGTAGCCACCAATGTTGATCAAATTTTTACCCAAGAGAAACCCAAAATCAGCCACAAAACTTAACCCATTTGAGGCCCAAGTAAATGATAATTTTGGCCCAAGTTTCTTGTCCCATTTTGGCCCAAATCTACTCAAAAAAAGTCGGCCAAAGAGGCCCCCTTATACAGACCTTTTGTTGATCAATATTGATCACAAAAATCTGGAAACGTTTTTACTAGAACTCTCTCTTATCTTATTTCCTCTTGGCAACCCCTCTCTCCCTTTAGGGTTCTAAGAAGATCAAGCTTCATTCAAGCTTAAGGTAAGTTAAACAGCTTATTATCTTGGTAGTAATCTACTACATATAGCTAGGATATCCTATGGTAAGAAATACATGAACTATGGCAGCCCCTTCCTTAAGGTTGGACACTTAGAAATTTTGTAACAATTAAGAGATCTCTTCTTCTCTTGTTGGTGTATATGTAGGGGGTACTTAAGCTTTCCAAGGCATCAATAAAAAGAGTATAAACACACCCCTTCAAGTGTGGTAAGTACTCTTCCCATAATCATCTTTTTGGATTGATGTTCGTATGGACAAATGCTATTGAATTGTTGTTAAGAACGCACGGGACGGTGATCGAAAGTTGTGGGTTCAATGTGTTGCTATTGTATTTCGGTATGGTGATTTGCGTAGAGTATATTTGATGTGTTTTTATGGTTGGAGGAAGTAGTTTGGTGTGTGTGTGATGTGTATTGAAATAGGGGATAAAGGTGTGACAATACACGTTTAATTAATGCCAACACGTAAATCTGCCCGGGAAATGATTAGCTACTGTTTTGGCAATGTTGCATCAGGTTTAAGAGATAATATTAGCTTCATCATACCCTTGTTTTGTATATTAACTTATAATGAAAAGGCCAAGTTATGGTAAGCGCAATCTTCAGAAGGAACGAGGTATGTTAAGGCTTCTTTATTCCTTATCGGCATGAATCTAGAAATGGAACTCTAAATATCTGAAAGAAAAAATTTAAGTATTATGTTGTAAGAGAGCTGATTTAGTAAATTAAAAAGTCTTAAGGAACTAAGTGATACATTATGGTTATTCAAGTCTCCTTCTTATAAAAATCTGATTCTTTTTCCACGAAACATAAGTTATGCTTTTGTCGAGTTTCTTCTTTGTATTGTGATCCCTAATCAAGCTTTAAAAAGTATAAAAGGAAGGTTAGCAAGTCAAATCCCCATTCATATGTGTTTGGCAAGTTGAGTCCAAGATCTAGTAAGTGAAGGCTAAAGAAGTTATCTAAATGAACCTTCATAACTAATAAGAGTAGTTTTGAAAGTCAATCTAGTAATACTCTTATTACACATGGATTGCGTATTAGTTTGCGCCGAGATGCTACTGCCATATTGAGGCTATTATATAAATAGTGTGCACCAAGGTAATACTTCCATATTGAGGCCATTATATACATAGTGTGCACCAATGTTCTACTACCATATTGAGGCTATTATATACATATTGTGCGCTGAGGCGCTATTGCCATATTGAGGCTATTATATATAAGGTACATCGAGGTGCTATTGTGGTTTAGCATGTGTTATAAAGAGAGAGTTGCAGTGTAAGTTAATGCATATGTTATGTTCTAAAAAGAACAAAGGAGAAAAGAACTTAACGAGTCTTACCGAATACAGTTTACAAGTTTCATATTATATCCTATTCTGATTTGCTACTTGCAACTTACTATTATATTTCTACCTTACATACCAGTATGTTGTTTTTATGCTGATGTCCACATTTCCTGGAGGGTTCTGCATTCATGCCTGCAGGTCCAGACAGAAACCCGGATAGACCTCTTCAGTAGGTATTGTAGAGTTCAGCCATTTTGGTAAGCTCCATTATTCCTGGAGCTGACGAGTCAGAGGCCTAACTTATATTTTGATCAGGTTATGTATATGTATAGTTAATGGATAGTCTAGGGCCTTCTCCTGGATATGAGATATTTTATTTACTCATAGAGGCTTGTAGATGTGTATCTGTATGTTAGTGTTGGGTATGGCCTTGTCGGCCTTGTTATTAGCTATCTACTATGATATTAGCCTTGTCGTCCTTGAGTTGGTTACATATGTTTGAGCTATTAGTGTTTCTAATAGCTATATTTAGAGACCTTATCGGTCTCAGACTCCCAGCAGGTTTAATAGAGATATACTCGATTTTGGCACCCTCGTCCTTTTGGGGCACTAGGTGCCAGTCCTGCCTCCCCTGTTTTGGGGTGTGACAGATGTTATCTCACTATAGTAGGAATTTCACTGCTATAGCAACACTGCTATAGCAGTCGGCAGGTCACTATAGCAGGCTGACAGAACTAGTAGCTAGAAAACGTGGATTTTATATTAGACTCCTCTTCTTTAGTTTCAAAGAGGATGAGGGTTGCTCAAAAAACACTCCTAGGCTGCTCTAAAGTTTTGGAGCAATAAGGAGGAAGGATTTTTGCTAGAATGGGGTAGAACCCATGAATTCTAGGTCCACTTTCCATCAGGATTTGCCTTCATGGATCCAGAAGTTTGTGTTTAAATTCTGCAGTAGCTGCTTGGCATCCAGGTAAGCTAGGCTTAACTGAGTAGTGTAGTCCTATTCCCCAATGCATTTTACTATTGTAGAATGATAGGAGACTTCATGCCTAGGCCTTCGGGCATGGAGTATGGAGGAATAACATATTGGTTGTCTAGTTGACTGAGGTTGGATTAAGGTGTTATGCATAATGTGATTCCAATTCTTGTTTTATCATTTATTTTAGGATTCTAAATCTTGGGAAGACTATATTTTGGGAAGGGTTCAAAGAACTGGTAATATGTATGTGTAAAAATGGGATTGCTAGGTTGTACGAGATTCGCAGGAGCGAGTTAAATAAGGATAACGGTAGGATAAATATGGAAGGTCTGAAATCCTAAATGTCTAGGGATGAATTCCCAAAAATGTGCGTACTCTTCTAAAGAGGTCTAGGATTCAAGGTAAATGAGTTCACGCATTTAGTTGAAGAATTCGGGGTTTAGTCTTTGGACAGGTCATCAAGGTTGGAATAATGAACCATGTCTATTGAGTAGGTAATGGTTGATTGTTTCCCATTTATGCTATGTGTGCATGTTAACTATTACATTAGTTTTGCCTGTACATTTCGTGTTTTACGGAATAAAATAATGAATGGTAATGATACTAGTTGTCATTCTTTTGAAAAGAACTTGTCTTTAATACATGTTGGTTTTACAAGTATGGTTGGTGTTTATTGTGATTGATTGTTGTGATGTCTATGACATTTGATTGGCTCAGGTACCACACCTGGTATGGGATATCTATAAGTTGTCTTGGGTACCACGCCTGGTACATATTCTATCATGGTTGACTCAAGTACCATGCCTGGTACATGTTTGGTTGTGATTCTATGATTTGGTTCCATGAGTGGACCAAGTTTGTTCTTGTGATGTGATTGTCATATATTGGTCCATGAGTGGTTGGGTGGTTGTGTTTCAAGGCTGTATTAGTTTTTGTGTAGACCAAAATTGCATGTTAAACACGATATATATTGCCTTAGGGATCATTGGGTGGTCCGGGTTATTGGAAAGCTGGTAGGATCATACAGAGATAGTGATTGGATTTATGTGCCATGATATTGGAGGGGTCGAGTACACTATGGGATGAGATAGGGGTATATGATGGTTGATTCATGATGGTAATGAGAGTGCTAGTTGTCTATTTGATTGGCTAAGGGTCAAGGGTCAAGGTTGTTGGCATAGGATCTCAGGTGAGACGGACAGACCGACTAACAGCGGTGGTTAGCAATTGTGGTTTCGGCATCAGAACCATTAAGGTGCACTAGTGTTGGCAAGGATGGGAAGGCTGGTGAGTGTTAGTGTTATAAGGGTTATAGGTTATGTCTAGTATAGAAGGGTAAGAACGCTTCTAATGGTGGAGTTGGTAGCAAAAAGGAGGTAGGAAGGCTTGGGGACAGAATGTATAGGTTTATGGGGGTGATAACTTGGGAGTAGATTCCAAGGCTAGCTTCTCCTTTTCTCTCTGCCGTCAGGATCATTCAGGGATGAATAATAGGTAAATCGGTATATGTTTTAATGACCTTTTCAATCGTTATTAAAAAGGCTTTTCATTGCAGGTTGCGGGAATTATGGAAATATGCTATTAAATTAATTTAGGATTACACGATGAAAGATTTTTGAAATTTGAAATTTGAAATTTGATCGGGCTTATATCATCTCGCTATAGGAGGAATTTCCCTGCTATAGTGGCACCGCTGTAGCGGCCGGGAGGTCTCTATAGCAGGCTGATAGAATCAGTAGCTAGAAAACATGGATTTTATATTGGACTCCTCCTCTTTAGTTACAAAGAGGATGAGGGTTACTCCAAAAATCCTTCTAGGCTGCTCCAAAGTTTGAGAGCAATAGGGAGGAAGGATTTTCACGAGAACGGGGTAGAACCCATGAATTCCATGTCCACTTTCTGTTAGGATTAGCCTCCACAGAGCCAGAAATTCATGTTTAGACTTCTGCAACATCTGTTTGGCATCCAAGTAGGCTAGGCTTAACTATGTAATGTAGACCCATTCCCGAATGCATTTTATTGTTGTAAAATGATGACATATTTCATGCCTAGGCCTTTGAGAATGGAGTAATAAAATATTGGTTTTCAGTTGATTGAGGTAGTATTAAGGTGTTATGCATAATGTGATTCCAATTCTTGTTTTATCATTGATTTTAGGATTCAAAATCTGGGGGAGACTAGATTTTGAGGCGGGTTTAAAGAACCGGTAATATTTATGTGTAAAAAGGGGATTTCTAGGTTATAGTGTATACCTGGGAGCGAGTTAAATAAGGATAACGGTAGGATGAAGAGGGAAGTTCTGGAATCCTTAATGTCCGGGGATGAATTCCCAAAAATATGCGTACTCTTCAAAAGAGGTCTAGGATTCGAGGTAAATGAGTTCACCCGTTTAGTTGAAGAATTCGGGGGTTAGTCTTTAGACAGATCATCAAGGTTGGAATAATGAACCAGGTCTGTTGAGTAGGTGATGGTTGATTATTTCCCATTTATGTTATTTTTGCATATTAACTATTACATTAGTGTTGCCTGTATATTTCATGTTTTAGGTAATAAAATAACGAATGGTAATGATATTTGGTTGTCAATATTGTGAAATGAACTTGTCTTTAATCCTTGTTAGTTTTACAAGTATGGTTGGTGTTCATTGTGATTGATTGTTGTGATATATGTGACATTTGGTTGGCTCGGGTACCACACCTGGGATAATTCATTAGTTGGCTCGGGTACCACGCCTTGTATGAGATATCTATTGTTTGGCTTAGGTACCACGCTTGGTACAAATTCTATCATGGTTGGCTCGGGTACCACGCCTGGCACATGCTTGGTTGTGATTTTGTGTTTTTGTTCCATGAGTGGACCGAGTTTGTTCTTATGATGTGATTGTTACATATTGATCCATGAGTGGCTGGGTGGTTGTGTTTAAATGTTGATTGGTTCTTGTGTTAGACCGGGGTTGCATAACTACAAAAAATACAGATTATCCACCACCAAAGACTGACCAAAGGTGGTCGATAATCCTGACAAACCGACCAAAATCGTCCAAAATTGTTTGGACTGTAAGGTACTGGTAGGTAATTAAAATCGTCCAAATAAGATCGGTTTGTGATTTTCTTTACCGACCTCATGTGGACCGTTTTATTAAAATAGGTGAATTTTTTTAAAAAAAAATATTGACCACCTTTTGTCAGTTTGTTAAAAAAAATTTAATAAAATAAATAAATTATTTAATTTATTTTCTAATAAATCATTTTACTAGTTTATTATGAAAAAGAAAATTAAATGAAACCGACCAAAATTGGTCGATTTTGTTCAATTTATTTTTTAATTAATTTTGATAAAATCGTCCACAGTTGGATAATTTTTTTAAAATTAATTAAAAAATAGATTGAACAAAACCGACCAATTTTGGTTGGTTTTAATAAAATTATATAAAAAATAATTATTAGAAAAATTGACCAACTGTGGACGGTTTTACTAGATTAATTAAAAACTAAATTTAGAAAAATCGACCAACTGTGGATGGTTTTATTAAAATTAATTAAAAAATAAATTTAGAAAAACTGACCAAATGTGGATGGTTTTATTAAAATTAATTAAAAAATAAATTTAGAAAGACCGACCAAATGTGATGGTTTTATTAAAATTAATTAAAAATTAATTTAGAAAAACTGACCACAATTGGTCGATTTTATTAAAATTAATAGAAAATTGAATACAAAACCGTCCACAAATGATCGGTTTTTCTGGTAATTTTACCAAAACATACCGACCTCTTGTGGTCGGTTTTCTTGAAAAGAAAAGCAACATAAAGCTGCAATTTTTAATGTCACCTACTCAAAATCCACTCAACCCAAACCAGCTCAAAGAGATGCCAATACATCATAATGATATCTACGCTACACAATTTCAATTCAAAGTAAAATCTATTCGAATCAATCTAAAATACTATCAGAACACCGTCAAAATACATCTAGGAAGTCTAAATATAAACATAAAGAAGCATTCATACATAAACATGTCTAAATATGAAATAGTCTAAAGTATAGACAAGTCTAATCATCAGCCTGCTCCTCCTCATCGTCCTCCTCCTCATCCTCTGTAGTGGACTCATCAAGTGGGCCTCGACCTATCGCACATCATCATGCATCACCGGAACATGGAGGGATAATATGGCCAGACTCTAAGAGTCGATCAAGCTGGGACTGAAGCGACTACAACCTCTCGTCCTTCAACCTATCCCTCTGGGCAACAACATCATCACTTAACCTCTCCCTCTCAACAATAGCAGCATTCCTCAACCTCTCCCTCTCGACAGTAGAAGCAAGCTCTCTATTCATAGCATCTATCGTAGCCCGCATTTCCTCTCTATCATTTATTCTGGAGGCGGAGGATCCACAGTGCAAATAAGACTTCGGTTTTTGGGAGGTCTTTTCAGGGAAACCGTAGACTGAACCTCTAAATAGGTCACCTGCACAATCTTTCCAGAGCTCCTCAACTTCTTCTTGTGAAAGTGGGTGCCCTGACTTTCAGGAGGTCGAGTACTAATGTATTCTCCAATCTTTTGCACATACTTATCCTATATTTAAATTGAGACAAGTAATTAATAATGTAAAAATATCAAATTATTCAAACTTAATATGAAAAGATGCAAGTAAATAACATTAATTGTTAAAAAAAGATTGTAAGTTTGAATAAAGTTCTTACATGTGTCTCTTTTGCACGTTCCTCAACCCAACAATCTTCATCTGTTGGATTCTTTTTCTTCTTTACGTAGTAGTGCTTGAAATACTCCTCCTGAGTTAGATTCCTACCCAAATCTTTTTTCTGCATATAATAAAATCATCAATATCCAAAAATAAGAACTTCTAAAAAAAGCAAAGAAAAAAGAACTATTACATTATGAAAAAATACATACCAATTTCTTTCGGCTAGCAACCCGGCTGATAGCTCCACCAGTGTGTAAACAACCTCCCTTCTTAGATGCTCTGTCTTTCTTCCCAAGCTCTCTACATCTCAAAAACATCATATCAGATAGCCAGTGAGTTAATAGGCCATTCCAATAAGGTGCCTGCACCAATTTAGGCTTTCAAAGCTTCTTCCGAGCACTAAAAAGCAAGCCATATAGTCTACTAGTGATTCTGGAATAAAAGTTATTAGAGATGCATTATTCATGCTCGGGAGCCCACCAAAAATATTTCTACAACAAAAATTTATTAATAAGATTCAATCTTTAAATGTAAAGTGTGTTAATTAATTAGATTTTTACCTGAAATTCATTGAACATTTGCACTTGGACATGTTTTGGTACCGTGCTCCAACTTGGCCAGACACCTTTATAGTTTCGGGAGATTCATTTGACAATGACCTTTGTAATTCTATTATCTGGAATAAACCTTCAATACAAGATCAAACATTTAAGAGGTTAAATCAAAACATAAAAAAATTAACATTTAGAAAGTTAATTGTTATATATAGTTAATAAAATCATACTTGTCTTCCTCAGGCTCGATGAAGACCCTCTAGAAATTGTCTCTTTCACCTGGCTGAGGTTTGTGTACACCTTAGTAGACTGTAGAGGGAGTACTCTTATGCGTAGGACTTTTATCTCGGAGACGAAGAGTGGAGAGCCCAATTGATCCAGTAATGTTAGCCGACATACTGCTAGCTGATAAGTCGGTAATCTACCAACATTTTGAGCCTTTAATCATGAATTATTCCTATATGTTGATGAGATTTAGAGGTTTTTATGACCTTTATTGATATATATGCAGGTACTTGTGATCAAAGATAGAAAACAAGGAAATGGACCAAAAAAGAGCCTAAAAGGAATTGAAGTGTGAAGTGATCAAACAAGACAAAGATTCTGCCGAAGGGTGCGAACCTCGTGCGACATGAACAGTCATTGGTGCAGTCTGCACTTCCCACCACATGAAGCTTAGAGATAGTTGAAGGATCTGTTAAGGGGTGCGGTCACTGTGCGATGCGCACATTGCCTGGTGCGAACTGCACCCCACTTCACATGGAGCTCCAAAGTCTAGATAAGTCACTGGTCTACTAAATAGAGTTGTGCGACATGCACATCAAGACGTGCAAACTGCATGCCGCACCGTACAGCTCCCGAAGGGCATTTTTGTCCAATTTGGTGTGACATTTTGGGAAAATTCTAAAACCCATTTTAGAAATATTTTTAGATAGTTTTTGAGAGTTTTTTTTTAAAATAGAATTGAATAGCTTTGAGTAGTGAGCAAGTTTTCTCTCCAAGAAAGAAGAAGAGGGTTTCACTCCAATTCCTTCTTCCTAACTCTTGGAATCACCATTCTTGTAAAAACTGAGCTTGGATATTAAATATTTAGCTTGAATGAAAGGGAATTTGACTTACCCATTTGGTCTTGCTCTTTATTCCATTAGCATGAGTAGCTAAATCTCTTGTCTAGGGATGTGTTGATAATGGGTGCTTGATAAATGGGTATGAGTGTTGCTAATTTTTATTTATAATTGCTAATATGACATAGGTCTAGTGATTTCACCATATTTTAACTCTAAAATTAATGGTTGTAAATATTGATTTACCTCACTTGATTGTGTTCTTTCTTGCAAAAGGGGTTTATAATTTTGGATGTGAAATTGCTAGTGGGTACTTGGGATTCCACTTAGATTGAGACTAGAAATAGCTCAATTCGCCGGAGATACCCATATAAGGGTCTAAGCTAGAAATAGTGTGACTTCCCCAAGCATATGTTGGTTGGATATTGCCTAAACAATGGTGTTTGAATAAAAACCATTGGATATATGATTGTTTGATCGAGTGATTAACAAGAATGCCTAAAACCACTGCTATCCATATCGTTTAGCGAGAATTATATGAATGAGCAAGTACCATAACCCGTATTCGAGTCCCATTTGACACATATCCCTAGTCGTCCTCTCTCCTTGTTTACATCTGCTTTTATTTTATTCTCTTGCTTTGAATTGCGAATTGTGATAGATTTCCCAATTCCCCCCTTCTTTTACTTTTATTGTTTTTAAACAAACTATTCTTGTTGTGAAGTCTTTTCTTTACAATCAACTTAACTAGTCACCAATTCTTTGTGGGATGACCCCGACTCCTATCGGGAATATTTAAATGTGTTTTGATCTAATGATCATTGATACCTCTCTCTAGGAGATTACACTTGAGCATTATCAAAAATGGCGTCATTGCCAGGGAATTGTGTTTAAATAGTCTTTTTGATTGTTAATTGAAATCACCTTGTAGAGTGTTTGTTCTTTTTATTTAGTTTGGTGTTTTTGTCCATTGCTTAGGTAGCCTATGAACAAAGTGGGCAACAACAAAAGTGTCACCGTAATTCTTGACGGGTTCATGAATGAGGCCAATAAACCCGCGATTCAAGAGAGAGTAGGTGCAATATGCCTACCTCCCACGGTTGGAAATGTGGTATTCCACGTCACTAGCACAATGCTCCATCTAATTCAAATCAAGGGGATATTTGGAGGAGCATCTCACGAAGATGAAAATAGGCACATCCGCAACTTTGTGGAGATATGCCAACTGTTCATCTTCCAAAACATACCCCAAGAATCTATCCGACTTTGCCTATTCCCCTTCTCTCTAACAGGGGAAGCCACATCTTGGTTGGAGGAATTTATGGATGGGTCAATCACCTCTTGGGATGAGTTGGTAAATGCTTTCACCACTAGATTCTTCCCTCTATCACAGATGATGCAGCTGAGGGATGAAATTACCAACTACCGCCAACTTCCCGATGAGCTTTTGCATGAGGCATGATTGAGATTCAAGAAGATTCTCGTGTTGTGTCCT
Source organism: Jaltomata sinuosa (assembly GCA_003996215.1). Taxonomy (NCBI): domain Eukaryota; kingdom Viridiplantae; phylum Streptophyta; class Magnoliopsida; order Solanales; family Solanaceae; genus Jaltomata; species Jaltomata sinuosa. Next base: position 160,578 of record QJPP01001313.1, on the reverse strand, counting down.
AACCATGGTATTTTTGAACAATGTTTTGCTACCAAATTTCTTTAGATCCTTGAACTCGATGAATAAGTCCATGGCCAAAAATCTTGGAGATGGTACCTTCTTGGATCTACAATTTCCTATTGCCTCAGCCCTCCTATAGAGAATGACTAAGACTAACCAAGCTTGACACACAAGGGAGGCGGATGTTCCTACCTTGGAAGTGACCACATCCATCTTAACAAATGAGATGCAGAGAAAGGATGAAGAGAGCGATGAGACCATGGCAAAAATGATGATGCAAATAGACTTTCTAGCCAAGCATATAATGGGGGTAGGTGGTGCTAAGACCGTGAATGTTGTGAGTGGACCGGAGATCAAGGCTAGTGATGATGATCTTATAACCATCGTGGATGGTAAACTTTGCTACCTATTGGCGGGTTCTAATCCCCTGGGTATTATTGCCCGAGAGATGAGAATCAAGTTTGGAATAGAGACAAAGAATGAGACAAAAATTAGAGGGATCCTGACAAAGAAGGTGATAGATACAATCACCAAAGATCCAATCCTTACATACCTCCAAACAAGTTGGATTCTTTATATCAACCCACCATAAGATATCCCAGGCACTCAAAGATTGAGGACATGTTGTCCTTGGTGTTGAAGAAGGTAGAAACTACAAATACCAGGGTTAGTGAGCTTAAAAGTAAAGTTTCAACACTTTATCACATTGTGAGCTCTTATTCGGCCTTAATCAAGCATCTTGAATCTAAAATGAACCATTTATCCACTCAAATAAATCTGAGAATGAAGGGAACACTCCCTAGTGACACCACAGCGAATCCTAAAAATAATGCTCATGTTATGGCTATTGTCACTAAAAGTGGAAAAATGAGTGGGGTAGTGGAAAAGCCCGTTGTGGATGTTGCGGAAAGGATGGTTATTATAGTTAAGAAGCCTAATGTTGACCCTATTATGGAGTTATGTTACAATGAAGAAGAGGCTGAGCATGACAAAGATGTTGTAGAACTGGAAGTTGGGGTGAAGCTTGGTTCACCCAACGTCCCAGTGGATGTTGATATTGATGATGAGAGGGAGGAGGCTGAATCTCCTCCCCAAGTGGTTGTTTAAATTGAGGAGGACCCTCCCATATGCCTAGTATGCCGACCATACTACCCAAGGGACCTTCTCCATACCCTCAAAGGCTAAATAAGAAGAAGGAAGAGCATAAATTCAATAAGTTTGTTGACATGTTCAGCAAGCTTTCGATAAATATTCCTTTGGTTGAAGCCTTAATACAAATGTCAGGGTATGCTAAATTTATGAAAGAGTTTCTCAAGAATAAGAAGATTGTTGATGTGGGCGTCGTTGAGATATCACACAGCAGTAGCAATGTTGCTACAAAATGGGATGACCCAGGTGCATTCACCATACCGTGTACAATTGGGTTGTTTGTGTTCCGTAAGGCCTTGTGTGACTTAGGGGCAAGCATCAACTTGATTCCCCTAGTGATCTTTAAGAAGTTAGGATTGGGTACACCCAAACCTACATCTATGTGTCTACTCATGGTTGATCGGTCCATTAAGAGCTCGGTAGGGATCCTCTTTAATGTATTGGTGAAGGTCTACAAGTTTATTCTCCCGGTAGACTTCGTGATCATAGATTATAAAGTAGATGTTGAGGTGCCCATCATCTTAAGGCGACCACTATTAGCCAAGGGGAGAGCACACATAGATGTTGAACTTGGTGAACTCAAATTTCGAGTTGGAAGTGAGGTAGTGACGTTTAGCATATGCCAACCCACAAAGCCTTCAGATGAACTGTGGGTGATCTCAGTGATAGATATTGAGGGAAACTTGATCATGCCCTTAAAGAGTGTGAAATGGGCAAGACACCCAAGTTTGAAAAGTTGTCAAGTTGGCAACATGATGATGTTTTGAGGACGTTGAAGGAGCAATTCCCCTTTTTGGGGTGGGGTTATGCCAATCAGATTGGCATGCTATTCGATAACGATTAAGGTTTGAGGTACTATCTTCGGGTCGTGACATAAAATCAAGCGCTTCTTTGGAGGCAACCCAAGTATTTTACTTTGTTTTTGGTACTCTTTTGTTGTTTTTGGTTTGTTTTAGGAATGTATGGAGAAGAAAAATGAACAAGTGGAAAAACAGGGCAAAACAGGGGATGTGCAGAGGACCGTGTAGTTCACACAAGCCATTGTACGCATCGCACGGCCCAATGCATCCCAAAATAGAAGGCTGGGAAGAAAAATTAAAATAGAAGGAGACATGTGTTGGGCTTTGCGGTCCATATATGCCCAAGTGTGCATCGCACCTCCGAACAAAAAGCTAGCCAAGTTTGGGGCATGAAAAAGTGAGGTGCAAAGCGACATGTGATCCGCACAAGGGTTTGTGCGAATCACACGTCGTGGCACACCAAGGTAAGTTTTGAATTTTTAATTGACCGACCCGACCTGGAGACCAACCCAGTTAATTTTTCTTCTTCTTTTCTCTTTTATATCTGCCACCTTCAACCCCTTCTCCCATAATTCTCCCTCAACCTTCCAAATTCTCTCTCAAAATTCTCTACAAATCCCTCAAACTTCTCCTAAACTCCTCTTCTCTTCTCACTCATACTTCATTTCCGCTCTACCCTAGCGCTGCCATCGTGGTTCTCCAGGGAAAAATTGTGGTCACCATTGTTGCACCTTCAAAAGCTTTAATTTTTGCTTCTCCTCTCTTAATCTTCACTTGTGGTAAGTTCTCCAACGTTAAATACATGTTTTTATGTTGATTAGGAACTCATATTGTGAAGCATGCTTATTTAAATTGCTATGTTAATTTTAGGTGAGATGCAAAATTTTTGGGTCCCTAATTTTGAATTGTATTATGGATTTTTCTTAGTATCAACTTGGTAGAACTTGATATTGTGATTATGCTTATAGATTGTAGTAGTTTTTAGCCTTGAAATCTGTGTTTAGAGTAAAGTCTGAGTAACCCACTTGTGATTGATGCATGATTTGGCCCTATGATAGATTGGGTGATGTTATTCTTAAGGGCAAATCATCATTTTTCATGAGGTTTGGTTAAAATTGATGATTGAGGCTGAAATTTGCTACTATTCGTATACCCATGATCTTTGTTGAACAATTTTGTTGGGTGTATGATCTTGTACGGGGAGGTAGAAATTGTTGTTGAACTTTTGTGCCTAGTTGTGAACAATTGACGGCTTGATATTTCCGTTGATAGATGAGATAATGTTCTTCTTAAGGGAAGTCGTTGAGTTCTTCTTTTGTTTTGAATGGTGATAATGGATTCCGGGGAAGTTTGAGTACCCAGATGAATTTGTGGTCATATTATGTTTTGCCGCTTTGTTTAACTGCTGGTTTATTGCGTGGTTCCAAGTGCCTAAAGCAAATCTTGCTCTACGAATCACATGCGTAATTCACAAGAACACAAGGAATGAAAAAATCCAAATTGTTTCCTTATGCATTTTGCATATGATACATAGATGTTGAGGTGTAGAACGCACAAGGAACTGCACCCTATTAAGGAATGCTGCCAGTTCACTATTTCGAGGGGCAAAGTATGGTGCGATGTGCACCTTGGTTGGTGTGGTCCATACCAACTTCTCACCTCAACTACAGATATCCCTGTAGGTTTCTGTTAGCTCATGCAAAGTCACGTGTGACACACAATATGTCTGGTGTGGTTCACACGTAGTCCGCATGGGCCATCAGTTACCTACTATGTTTTTCTACTTCTTTGCATTTAGTCCTTTTTAGTTTGTTAACTTCTTTTAATCTTTTTCTTTCACATATGTCAAAAACACAAAAAGATTTTGCTTTTGTTTTTGGACTCACAATCTCCATGTGCAGAACATGTCTTCTAGCAGGGACAATGTCGGGCGGAGTTCACAAAGTCCTACATCTCCCTCCTCCTTCACTCCAACCTCAAAGGGAAAGAAGAATGTCCCAGCATTTTCCCGTGCCCAAGTTTCAAAGGAGGAGAGAATTTGATTTGGAGTGGAAGGTATGAGGTTAGTTTATGATTATGAAAAGGATAGGTCCTTCAACACGGAGTAGAGTTTCAATCTTGATGCAGTGGGGGATAACCTACCCAACATCCTCGGATAGTTTGCCAACCGAAAATGGCAACCATTCTAGGAGGTGCCCAGGAACTATTATAAGGAGATCATCAGGGAGTTCTTTGCCTCATACCAAGCCACACAAGATGCTAAGGGATATTAACGGGGTTCAGAAACTTTCCCCGCTTTGGATTCAGCCATTATTCGAGGCAAATAAGTCTGGATCACTCCAGCTGCAATTAATGTTATCTATTGGAACACCCCATTTGAGCTAGCACCTGAACTCATGGCCAAGTTGACTGTCAAACTCAAACCTCTTGAGTGGGCTGCTCCTATTATTGCTCCAGACACACCTCTCTAAGCTACTATAGGGGGATACATATCGCAACGGTCCCTAAATTTTGAGGTTCGACTTGGGTATGATTTTGTTCGCTCCCACTTCTTACCTTATTAGAATGACCAAAAGGTTACCCATGATGGGGCCATCCTGGTAGCCTCAATCATGGTGGGGGACCATATCAACTTTGGTGAGATTGTTGCCTTGGTAATTAAGAGGAAGGCTCGTAGGGGTGGTGATGCATTCCTCTTTCCTGTTCTCATCAGTAAACATTGTGCAAATGCTAGCATTCCTTATTTTTGTTAGGACACTCCTACTCCCGCCACTGGTGTACTAGATCTTGACAAGAAAACTGATAGGGATGCCTCTTATTTCAAAAGTCGCAGGGTAGAGACATCAGTGGAAGTTGAGTTTGATGACTTGGATGCTGAAGAAAATGTTTCCACTCCTTCTAAGGCCACTTCAGAAGCACACACACCCACGGCCGCTACACCTAGAGGGACATTGACCAAAAGTGGCCTCCAAGATATGATTGACAAAACATACAACTATGAGATAAAATTCAGAGATTTGGTGAAAGATCTGTAATGCCCTGAACTTTTCAGCAGTATAAGACTAAGTGAATGTCGACAAAGGTATTTAAACTCGAGTTAGTAAGGTGGTATTCGAGCTAAAATTTTAAGTGAAGTGTTAAGTTAAAGTAAAGGGATTACGATTTGGAAAATCGAATAAAATAAGTGAGGTGCTTGCTTGACTTAATTAAGCTAGTAGGTGACAAGTAGGTGCATCACCTACTTAAGCTAAAAGGACCAAGTAGGTGCATCACCTACTTAGACTAATGGGTCAATTTGTAGCCCATATTAAATGAAAGAAAAGGATTTGGAAAATAAGAAGAATGGCAGCTCAAGGCCCATTCTGTCAAAGCCCACAAAGAAGCAATTAGAATGGCTAAGTAGGTGCATCACCTACTTAACAATGTGTGGCCCAAATTAAAGACAAATGGTGGCTGCAAAATGTGGACAAGAGAGGTGGCAAAGAGAGGGCATATTAAGGCCAAAAATCTGATACAAACCTCTTATTTTCTCTCATCCAAATCTTAAGTCAATGAAGGTCACATCTCTCTCTCTCTCTCAAGATGAAATAGACATCCTAAAATTCTCCCTAGGGATCTTGGAGAATCCTCCTCTTTTCTTATTATGGTAAGTAAGTAATTCATAGATTTCACTTGATTCTACCATGGAAAGTTATGGGAATTATGTTCTTTATGTTTAAATTGTTGAGAAGACCTCTCCAAGATTTGCAGTCCCATTTCTCTTTCAATTCTAAGAGATTTATTTTCTTCTTTGATTCAATCTTGAAGGAAAGTCAATAGTATTGAATAATCCAAGTTAAGAGAATAAATTTCCAGATATTGAGGTAAGGTTACGGCCCATTTTGTCCCTCTTTATGTGTGACTTTGGGTGAAGAATTATAGATGTGTTGTTACTAAGAACTCACGGGATGGTGATTGGAAGTCGTGAGTTCAAGATTTTCTTAATGTGTTGAAGAATTTTGGGACTGCTTATAGGATTGTTTTACATATAATATTGTTTGGGCAATTTGGATGATCAAAGAAAGGCTGCACAAAAGTGGATAAGGAGGGTGTGGTGATACACCAAGTGTTTGAGTATTATACGGGCTTACTGTCTGTCAAGTGCTTAGCTACTATTTCAAAAGGCCTACATTGTGATTAGCTACTAATATTAGCCTCATTATGTACTTATATTGTAGATTAACACCTTAAAGGAAAGGCTGAACCATTATAGTCACATTGGTCAAAAGCTAAGGTATGTAAGGCTAAAACCCTCTTTCGCTGCTAAGGCACGAACGCTTGTGACATGTTTCTCTTATATGAGTCAATAAGACCCTAGATTACACATGTTAAGAGTGTTCACATGTTAGATACACATTCTGTCCATATACTGCCATATTGCTTCAATTGCCTATTTGATCATATAACTTTATTGGATTACATGTTTACATGTTCCTTTCATTGGATATCCCTTCCATCGTGTTAGACTAGAATGCTGCCCCACAGAACCCTTACTTTCTCCACTATATAGTTTATATGCCCTTACTTGGTATGTGCATTTGTCCCTAATTTGGATCTTCACATGCGCCTCATTAGTTCCCATATTCATGTACTATTTCACTACAAAGTATTTATCTATCGTATCATCTAATAAATCCCTATATCTTTGTTTGAGGAGTTATGTGACTTCAGTTGATATGCATATATGCTTCCACTTGAAATGTCTTAAGTGTTCATTGTGTCATTACTATAGCAAGCTCCATGAGTTCTTTTCTAAATTAAATGAGGTTCATTGTGTCATATAAGCTCCTAAATATTACGTTGATGTTACGTTTGCTCCTTATATCATTGTTACTGCCTTAAGTGCATATTCACATGTCTTCTACTACTGGTCCATAATTTTAAAGCTCAATAATGATTGTGACCACCAAAATAACAATCTCAAAGATTAACGAATCTACGTGAAGTAATCTGTATATGTGTGGGTGGAAGCCCAGGGGTGAAAGCCTAGCATGGGTCAATCCCTATTTGTGTACTTATGGGTGGCAGCCTAGGGGCGAAAGACTAGCATGGGTCGATCCCAATGTGTATATTTATGAGGACAGCATCCCAGGGATTAAATACCTAGCATGGGTCATCCTCTTCTACCACTGATCAGTTGGTCATTTGTATCACATTCCTTACAAAGATTATAAAGAAAAGAAGAGTAAAGAAAAGAATGTAATGTACATGATTCCACAAGTGCAAGCAAGGTGGTCTTTTATTATTGTCTACACATTTGTTCACAGTAAATGATGTAAAGTATATAGTAGCCCAAATGTATAACGTATCATTTGACTACATGATAATGAACAATCATAAGACACTGGAAAAATGATTATAGAGTGTAAATGCATGACTTAGAGTTTCATAAGATACTCTCAGCAAAAGTATATCTCAGTTGAGCACATTATTGATTCTTTCTCTTGTGCTATTTATTTATTACTTGTTATTCTGTCTGCTTTACATACCAGTACATGTTGCATATGTACTGATGTCCCTATGATTGGGGGGTGCTTCATTTTCTTCAAATACAGGATAGGTACACAATATAGCAGGCATCCTCATTAGGCATCTTTTGTATATTCAGCTGAGCATTTGGTGAGCTTCACTCTTATCTGGAGCTAGTATGTGTCGAGTACTCTTTTGGTTGCACTTATAATTATAGTTGGGTATGTCGGGGCCCTGTACTGACCATTTGAAGTTGTACAGTCATAGATTCTATTAGAGGCTTCATAGACATTGTAAAGTTATCATATGTATTTATAGTTTTATTTGCCATTTGTTTCAGCGTGCCAGTTGGCCAGTATTGTATATATAGTTTCTTCTTAGCAATTCTATTTGCATAGTGGTTTATCTTCTCATCTTAGGTCATTTATATAGCATGTAAACATATGGTACTTGTCTGCCTCACCCAAGCTTGGGGCGTGACAAATTTGGTATCAGAGCACTAGGTTCAAATGTCCCAGGGAGTCTATGAAGCCGTGTCTAGTAGAGCCTTATTTATGAATGTGTTGTGCGCCACATTTATAATTAGGGCGCTGCTTGGACATTTAGGAAATGTGACCTTCTTTTATAATCTAGATCTGGCGATAGAGCTAAGTTATAAGAAGTCTATTTCCACTCATACTCTGATCGTCATTCAGATTTTGCCTACCAGAGAAAGGCCAAAGGTGGCCAAAAGTGCAGCACTAGTACTACCCAAGAGACAGACTTCAGAGAAAGGTCTCAAGTTATCAAAATGCAGACTAGGGATTATGAGAGCTCATTCAGTTTGACCTCCATTTTATTTCTGCACAGGTTCCTATATAAGGAAGGTTTGTAGAGGTTTATGTATTACTTTACATCTACAACTGCATTTGCACCATTTGTATCACCCCCTAGTTTATCTAAATAGGATATGAGAGAGTTTATTCATATGCGCTCACACAATAGATGACTACATAGTTCCAGTGAAAGGGTTGCGACATTTCCCAATGCATCTTCTTAGGACAATACAACCAGTTCTTGAATTTGGGATTTCTTTCACATGACTCCTCTGATGGTTGTAGAATTTGATCCTATGGAGGACATTTAGTACTTCATCAGTAATATATACACATAACTTTCAGGGTTACATATGTATTGGAAATAGAAGTTGTTCAACTAGCTTGTATCAGTTGAAAGATGTGGCAATAGCATGGTCTGATAGGTAAATGTACCATGATAGTATTGACTAAAGATATCTCTAGTTGGCTGATAGGGCCAAGATGTTTACTAGATATGTTCATAGTTGGCTTTTTAACATATTATAGTGCCCTCATGTGATCTATGTTTCGGTTATAGAGGAGTATTTGACTAACGATTAAGGTTGAAAAATATTGAGAGGTTAGACATAAGTTATGATTTGTTAGAATATTCTAAGAAGAGGAAGGTGTAATGCAGTTAATCACTAGCAAGAGATTATTACATATGAAATAAAGGAGAATGATATTTGAATACTAAAGAATGAGTGTGTACATAGACTAGAACTCCCAGCTAGAGAAAGATGGGTGAGTATAATCCCCTAGTAGTAAGAGGGCAATATATATGAGTATTAGAATATGCTATAGAAAGGTGGCATAGATTATGCCATTATTATAGGAATGCTTATTAAGCATGTGGCATAAGAAGAGATATCGATTGTGCAACCTTAACCAGTTGCAAAGACGCACCCCCCTCCCAAAAAAAAAGTGTTCCTGAAGAACTTTTTGAACTTTTGGCAGACAGAGAAATCATTTTAGTATCGATGTTAATTCTGGTGCCAAATCTCAATAGCTACAAGAACAGAAAGGGCAATCAAAAAAAATCACTTTTATAGAAGATACATTGGCCCGTGTGGTACCCTAGGATGTACCTGCATTATTTGTACGAAATAAAGATGCTTCATTATGCATATGTCTAAAGTTAGTTTAATAAAGCTACTACAAAGTTCCTTTGATGTATGTATGCCCACATCAGAGCAATCATAGCTCAAATAAAGGTGAGGACGGTTGATCATATACCAGTTGTTGTTATTAGTTCCCTTGCATAGAAAGGGGTCGAAGCACCCTCACTTATTATGCCATTATGGCAAATCTATCAGCATGGACATACTTAACTTATTGATCAAAAAGTGGCTAAACCTCATGTCCTACAAAATCATGAGATGAGTTTGCGTGACTTGACATTATGTAATTAGCAACTTGTAAAAGATCATTGGTTATATTTCCCTCAAGATTCATTTGTTCATTTGCTTATTTGAACCTTAATAAGGTATCAGACATCGCCGGCCAGTAAGAGAAGCATACTTAGCCTCGATCCCCTAATACTACATAAGATTTTATAGGGGGCTTCTCCTCTATCCTTGTCCCAATGTTTAGATATGCTCAGAAAGAAGCCCAGTTCTAATGGTTGGAACACCTGTGATAAAAAAATAATTCTCAAGAGCTAAAAAACAACGTGGAAAATAAATTCCATATGCTTTGAGGAAGAGAAGAAGCAATAGCAGAACTATTCTACTCATGATTTAGAACTGCATGCTTGCACATAAGATATGGCAGGGTGTATATATGGGATGTCTCCTAGTTTTCAGAGTCTCTGGTTGCTTATATAATTATACGTGCTACATGCATCATAGCTCATTTGTTGGTATGTCATCTGTACTTTGTGTGGATTATTTTCTCATATGTTACATACCTGATAGAACACTTACATATAGGTGTTATACATTTTATAGAATCCACATTATACTATATATTTCACAGGACCTCGGCCTATATAATATATGTTTCACCAGTTACTTACCACAGATCACTTGTTTACATGTTATATGCTATATATAGACTTTTTTCCTATATGTTACATGCTTCATAGATTACTTTCTTAAGTATTACAGGCCCCATAGTTCATTTTGCACGTGTCATGTGATATAGTCCCCTAGTCACGTGATTCGTGATTCATGGTTCATGGTTCACTTTCTTATATGACTACATGTCTTATAGTCCACTTGCTTATAGGTTATATATGTTTTTGTAGCTTTAGTACTCACATGTTATGTGCTTTATCTTCCATTTGCTTAACGTGTTCTACAACCCACTTGCACACGTACTATATTTTTTTATAATTCATCTACCAACATGCTACATGTCTTATAGTTCATTTTCTCACATGCTACATTATAGTTCATATGCACATGTGATACATGCTCTCATTGATCACATATTTTTATAGCTCAATTGTCCATATGTCATATGTCTATTAGGTTCACATGTTCATATATTGAGTGCTCTTTTGTGCTAATTATCTACTTGTGTGTCATGAACCCTATGTGACTTATTTATTCATATGTTATCTTCCCCTCTGTGCTTAGGGACTTAAATATTAAATATGTTGGGATAAAGTTCCCCCATAAAATGGTGAATCAAGGATTTTATCAAAAGATGTTGGGCGCATATGAGAATTTTAACACAACCTCCCCATGATAGATGGCTAACCAGGGTGTCCTTCAGGTGTGTGGCACAAAATTAGAGTTTCACATTGTTAACCATGTGTTCTTACAAGATTCACCTATAAAAGGCATCATGAGATTTTTTGGAAAGAAAGGAAAGTTTAGCCCTTGATAAAAGGTTAGGGGGCCTATGATTTCATGTGTCATTCTACAGAAATTTAGGGGAGATCTGTTCTTTATTGTGCCTCCTTATATGATCCTAAGTTTTACTAGAATTTATTTATTTGATATCTCACTCACATGTCATGTATTCTACTTATCCATAGAATAAAATGAGGTAAGCTATGCTATACTGAAATAGTCTTCATTCAATTACATGGCCAAGAAAGGATCCTTATTTGTCATATGCTCATTTCATGTGTTATATTGGTTGAGATGCCATGTGAGTCATATCTATATGTGTTTCTAGTTACCTGACAAGTTTTGGATAGTCCCGTTCACAAAAGAAACTCTACAAAAAAAATTGGGGATAAAATCAAGAGTTAATCTTGTTTTAAGCTACACCTCTCATTCGAGGATGAATGATCCTAAGGGTGGGAGGGATGATGTAATACCCTGAAATTTTTAGCAATATAAGACTAAGTGAATGTCGACAAAGGTATTTAAACTCGAGTTAGTAAGGTGGTATTCGAGCTAAAAGTTTAAGTGAAGTGTTAAGTTAAAGTAAAGGGATTACGATTTGGAAAATGGAATAAAATAAGTGAGGTGTTTGCTTGACTTAATTAAGATAGTAGGTGACAAGTAGGTGCATCACCTACTTAAGCTAAAAGGACCAAGTAGGTGCATCACCTACTTAGACTAATGGGCCAATTTGTAGCCCATATTAAGTGAAAGAAAAGGATTTGGAAAATAAAAAGAATGGCAGCTCAAGGCTCAATCTGTCAAAGCCCACAAAGAAGCAATTAGAATGGCTAAGTAGGTGCATCACCTACTTAACAATGTGTGGCCCAAATTAAAGACAAATGGTGGCTGCAAAATGTGTACAAGAGAGGTGGCAAAGAGAGGGCATATTAAGGCCAAAAATCTGATACAAACCTCTTATTTTCTCTCATCCAAATCTTAAGTCAATGAAGGTCACATCTCTCTCTCTCTCTCTCAAGATGAAACAGCCGCCCTAAAATTCTCCCTAGGGTTCTTGGAGAATCCTCCTCTTTTCTTATTATGGTAAGTAAGTAATTCATAGATTTCACTTGATTCTACCATGGAATGTTATGGGAATTATGTTTTTTATGTTTAAATTGTCGAGCAGACCTCTCCAAGATTTGCAGTCCCATTTCTCTTTCAATTCTAAGAGATTTATTTTCTTCTTTGATTCAATCTTGAAGGAAAGTCAAAAGTATTGAAGAATCCAAGTTAAGAGAATAAATTTACAGCTATTGAGGTAAGGTTACTTCCCATTTTGTCCCTCCTTATGTGTGACTTTGGGTGAAGAATTATAGATGTGTTGTTACTAAGAACTCACGGGATGGTGATTGGAAGTCGTGAGTTCAAGATTTTCTTAATGTGTTGAAGAATTTTGGGACTGCTTATAGGATTGTTTTACATGTAATATTGTTGGGGCAGTTTGGATGATCAAAGAAAGGCTGCACAAAAGTGGATAAGGAGGGTGTGGTGATACACCAAGTGTTTGAGTATTATACGGGCTTACTGTATGTCAAGTCCTTAGCTACTATTTCAAAAGGCCTACATTGTGATTAGCTTCTAATATTAGCCTCATTACGTATTTATATTGTAGATTAACACCTTAAAGGAAAGGCTGAACCATTATAGTCACATTGGTCAAACGCTAAGGTATGTAAGGCTAAAACCCTCTTTCGCTGCTAAGGCACGAACCCTTGTGACATGTTTCTCTTATATGAGTCAATAAGACCCTAGATTACACATGTTAAGAGTGTTCACATGTTAGATACACATTCTGTCCATATACTGCCATATTTCTTCAATTGCCTATTTGATCATATAACTTTATTGGATCACATGTTTACATGTTCTTTTCATTGGATATCCCTTCCATCGTGTTAGGCTAGAATGCCGCCTCACAGAACCCTTACTTGCTCCACTATATAGTTTATATTCCCTTACTTGGTATGTGCACTTGTCCCTAATTTGGATCTTCCCATGCGCCTCATTAGTTCCCATATTCATGTACTATTTCTCTACAAAGTATTTATCTATCGTATCATCTAATAAATCCTTATCTCTTTGTTTGAGGAGTTATGTGACTTCAGTTGATATGCATATATGCTTCCACTTGAAATGTCTTAAGTGTACATTGTGTCATTACTACAGCAAGCTCCATGAGTTCTTTTCTAAATTAAATGAGGTTCATTGTGTCATATAAGCTCCTAAATATTACGTTGATGTTACGTTTGCTCCTTATATCATTGTTACTGCCTTAAGTGCATATTCACATGTCTTCTACTATTGGTCCATAGTTTTAAAGCTCAATAATGATTGTGACCACCAAAATAACAATCTCAAAGATTAACGAATCTACGTGAAGTAATCTGTATATGTGTGAGTGGCATCCCAGGGGTGAAAACCTAGCATTGGTCGATCCCTATTTGTGTACTTATGGGTGGAAGCCTAGGGGCGAAAGCCTAGCATGGGTTGATCCCAATGTGTATATTTATGAGGACAGCATCCCAGGGGTTAAATACCTAGCATGGGTCATCCTCTTCTACCACTGATCAGTTGGTTATTTGTATCACATTCCTTACAAAGATTATAAAGAAAAGAAGAGTAAAGAAAAGAATGTAATGTACATGATTCCACAAGTGCAAGCAAGGTGGTCTTTTATTATTGTCTACACCTTTGTTCACAGTAAATGATGTAAAGTATATAGTAGCCCAAATGTATAACGTATCATTTGACCACATGATAATGAACAATCATAAGACACTGGAAAAATTATTATAGAGTGTAAATGCATGACTTAGAGTTTCATAAGATACTCTCAGCAAAAGTATATCTCAGTTGAGCACATTATTGATTATTTCTCTTGTGCTATTTATTTATTACTTGTTATTTTGTCTGCTTTACATACCAGTACATGTTGTCTATGTACTGACATCCCTACGATTGGGGGGCGCTGCATTTTCTTCAAATACAGGACAGGTACACAATATAGCAGGCATCCTTATTAGGCATCTTTTGTATATTCAGCTGAGCATTTGGTGAGCTTCAGTCTTATCTGGAGCTAGTATGTGTCGAGTACTCTTTTGATTGCACTTATAATTATAGTTGGGTATGTCGGGGACCTGTCCCGATCATTTGATAGTTGTACAGTCATAGATTCTATTAGAGGCTTCATAGACATTGTAAAGCTATCATATGTATTTATAGTTTTATTTGCCATTTGTATCAGTGTGCCAGTTGGCCAGTATTGTATATATAGTTTCTTCTTAGCAATTCTGTTTTAATAGTGGTTTATCTGCTTATCTTAGGTCATTTATATAGCATTTAAACCTATGATACTTTTCTGCCTCATCCAAGCTTGGGGCGTGACAAGATCTGCCAGGGTTGATTGATAGAGTTGTTAAGAAGGCAATTAAGTGAGTTGTGGATAGCGTTTCCACGCTTTGAAAAAGGGTGGATTTCATTGAAGGGGCTGTTAAAACACTTAGGAAGGACGTTGACAAAGCCAAAGGGAAGCAGCCAGTTGAAGAAGCAGACTTAAGCATCTTACCTCTACCTCGCTTTATCCGTGGCTCGATGGATGACTTATTTGCATTATTGGAAGATGATGAGGATGAAGAGCTGGATGATGATCAGAACCCAGAGTTCCAGCAGGTTTTTAGAGAGTCTACAATTTTTATGCACTCCCGAAAATGTGGTGCGGGTCCTAGTGCAGATGTCGCAAATGATAAAGCAGCAGTTGATGATAATAAGGGCATAGTCCTCCAGGGAGTTGCACCCTTTTCTCTCCTTATTTGATCTTAAAGCATTAAGGGCAATGCTTCTTTTTATAAGGAGAGGTGGTGTTATTTGATTTGGGTGCCCGTGTTGGTCTTGAGATATTTTATTGCCCTTGCCGGGCCTTGTTGACATTTTTAGTTCCCTTGCAAGATTTGATTTGGCCATTGTCTGGCATGATTGGATGATTGTGATATTTACCTTACTGGGCCTTTTTACTTTTTTTTATGAGCTTAATTGTGCCCTCATCGGGCTTGATTTTAATTTTAATTGTGTTGCCAAGTTAGTCTTACATGCCCCATTGTTTCACTACTCGTGCCCTGCAAATGCGCTAAGGGCCTACACCAAGGCTTATTTTTCAAATAACTCATGAGCATGCAAATTTGTTTATCACCTTGTTAATAGTAGCTTAGTAATAAACTCTGAGAGTTTTCTTAATGCCACAGTTCTTTCCCAACGAGTAAAATGTTTTCATTATTTTTCTTTTTCTTTTCTTTTGTTTATGTGTTGAATTGTATTGGTGTTTCCCTATGATAGATTGATAGGCGACTTTCTTAAGGGAAATGCCAAGTTTTAGTTTAATTTGAGTCCATAGTGTGCTTGTCTCAAAATGAACCTACCGGAAAAAAAATCTTGGCAAGACATTTTTGAAAAGAAAAGGAAAGAGGTAAAATGAAATTTTGAGGAAAGCATTCTCTTGTCATGACTTGCACACTCTCATTTTGGCTTGATCGATTCACAAACGAGTGTGTAATAAACTCGGAATAGCTTGCTGAAAGTCATTTGTCCTAATTGATCTTGAGACTACTGAAAGAAGTCTTGTGGCATGATGTCTTGTGTGGTGAGGCTTTACCTTTATTCTTGTGCATATGTGTCATCTAGAACTTGCCCCAAATGTGATTCAAGGCAAAATTCTAGGTGTGACGAGCTTGGAAAAGGATCTTAGGCCCTTTTTGATAGCCACTTCACCCAAATGACTTCCCTGGAGATCAATCTTAGTGAACCCCTTTGAGCTTATGACCATTCTTTGGCACCTTATTTAATACCTTAACATTTTTGGAACCTCTATCTTGGCACCCGTCCTCCCTAATTGTTTGAAGGTAAAATGTAGGCTAAAAGCCTAAGTTTGAGGGGAAATTAAAAGACAACATAGGTAAATGCCTAAGTTTGGGGGTGTATGTGATTAATGTGGAGAAGAAAAGGATTGCACTTCTAGTGCAAGGTAGCACCGTGTTGAATTAAAAATTGCTCCAAAAGTCCAAAATCCAATGAGCAATATAAAAAGAAAAGAATGGATGCTACCAAATGAAGGTGTTACAAGGAGGTTGAATGATAAAAAAAATTAAAAAGCTTGGGTTGTGTGAGGGAGAAATAAGGTGAAGTCAAAGTTAAAAAATGTGAGCGTTTTTTAAAATGATAACAAAGAGAATTAGGGAGGTGTATCTACCTAAACCAAATGAAATCTTCATCTTAGCTCTAGCCAACATCGTAACCCACAAGTCCTTAGTGATTCCTAGCTTGGCCACCCTACATTAATGGCGATTTACATGAAGGGAAAGCCTATGGTTCAACATGTGTGCACTTGAACTTTCTTAAGAGAGTGAGAGTCTTCTTGGTTCTCTTATAATCTCTTTGTTTTGTGAAATGCATCATTGTTAGTGGGATTCTCTCTTATGGTGAGTGGCATCATGCACTCGAATTGAAACATGAAGTCTCTATTTCAATTAAGAGAAATGAATGAGACAAGTTATGTGGCGAATCTCGAGGCAAACCTTGATGTTCCATTCCAATGACTTGAGAAGCTTAATGTCTTGTTTTAAATGACAAAATTCCCTTAAATTTGGAAGATAAATGAAGTCCTTTTGAAAAAAAATTTAAATGATTAATTGCATTGATAATGTGGTGGTTCAAATTGAGATGAGCATGAAAGTTGAGTCTTTTGTTTGAGTCTTTTTGTTATTATTTTCTTTGTTTTTAGAATAGAGTAGTCTTTTGTGCCTTGATTGAGTAATTCATTTCTCACCTTGTGATTATCTTGCTTGAGGACAAGCAATAGTTCAAGTTTGGGGGTTTGATAAGTCAATAATCTACCAACTTATTAAGCCTTTAACCATGAATTATTTCTATGTTTTGATGAGATTTAGAGGTTCTTATGACCTTTGTTGATGTATATGCAGGTACTTGTGATCAAAGATAGAAAACAAGGAAATGGACCCAAAAAGAGCCTAAAAAGAGTTGAAGTGTGAAGTGATCAAATAAGACAAAGATTATGTCGAAGGGTGCGTACCTCGTGCGACACGCACAGTCATTGGTGCGGTCTGCACTTCCCACAGCATGAAGCTCAGAGTTAGCTAAAAGATTTGTTAAGGGGTGTGGTCACTGTGCAACGCGCACATTGCCTGGTGCGAACCGCACCCCACTTTGCATGGAGCTCCAAAGTCTAGCTGAGTCATTGGTCCATTGAACAGAGTTGTGCAACATGCACATCAAGAGGTGTGAACTGCACGTCGCGCTGCACAGCTCTCAAAGGACATTTTTGTCCAATTTGGTGTGATATTTTAGGAAAATTCTAAAACCTATTTTAGGCATATTTTTAGATAGTTTTTGAAAGTTTTTTGAAATAGAATTGAATAGCTTTGAGTAGTGAGAAAGTTTTCTCTCCAAGAAAGAAGAAAAGGGTTTCACTCCAATTCCTTCTTCCTAACTCTTGGAATCACCATTCTTGTAAAAACTGAGCTTGAATATTAAATATTTAGCTTGAATAAAAGGGAATTTGACTTACCCATTTGGTATTGCTCTTTATTCCTTTAGCATGAGTAGCTAAATCTCTTGTCTAGGGATGTGTTAATAATGGGTTCTTGATAAATGGGTATGGGTGTTGCTAATTTGTGTTTATAATTGCTAATATGATACGAGTCTATTGATTTCACCATATTTTAACTCTAAAATTAATGGTTGCAAATATTGATTTACCTCACTTGATTGTGTTCTTGCTTGCAAAAGTGGTTTACAATTTTGGATGTGAAATTTCTAGTGGGTACTTGGTATTCCACTTAGATTGAGACTAGGAATAGTTTAATTTGCCGAAAATAGCCATTTAAAGGTCTAAGCTAGAAATAGTATGACCTCCCCAAGCATATGATGGTTGGTTATTACCTAAACAATGGTGTTTGAATAAAAATTGTTGGATATATGGTTGTTTGATTGAGAGATTAACAAGCATGCTTAAAACCAATGTTATTCATGTTATTTAGAGAGAATTTATATGAATGAGCAAGCACCATAACCCGTATGTGACTCCCATTTAACACACATCCTAGTCATCCTCTCTCTTTGCTTACACCCACTTTTCTTTTATTGTCTTGCCTTTGAATTGCGAATTGTGACAGATTTCCCAATTCCCCCTTCCTTTACTCTTATTGTTTTTTAAGAAACTATTCTTGTTGTGAAGTCTTTTCTTTACAATCGACTTGGCTAGTCACCAATTCTCTGTGGGATCCACCCTGACTCCCATTAGGAATATATAAATGTGTTTTGCTATAACAATCACCGATACCTGCATCTAGAAGAGTACACTTGAGCGGTATCACTAGCTGATGGTATGTCAGACAATGGACCATTATATGTATAATGACCATCGATGGTGGTGTAGCCCTGCATAGGTGCCACGATGGGGGCTGATCGAGTCTGAATAACACCATCAAGTGGATGAAGTAGACCCACCTATGTAGGAACACTCTGTGGCTGCAAAGATGACCTTCTATATAAAGGTGGGACCCTATGTGGGATAGACACAGACTGAGACTCATGAATGTGAATCCCTGTGGGCCTTCTAGCATTAGGAGAGTTCTTTTTAGTTTTTGTCTTTTTCCTTTAATTTATTTCCCCAATCCTGATCATCAACCATCTTCATTAAATAAAAGTCAAAATATAATGTGTGAATATATATATAAATTATCATTTATATGAAAAGAAATATGAGGAAATATTCGCTACATTAGTCAATTTGCTTCTAAAAATAATAGTAATGAATATTAATTAAGACAATAATACAAAGTATACAAACATCAATAACTAAAAATGAAGAACACATGCAACAAACTAATTATATTTCTAATCCTCTTCTTCTAAAGTTTCCTCATCGTCTATCCATTCATCCTCTTTGGAAGTTTCCTCACCGTTTATCCATTCAGCCTCTTCTTCTGTTGATTGCTCATCATCCATATTTGCTAACATTTGTATCTCATTAGACTAACTCCTTCTAAAATTTGTTCAGTATGCTCCAAATTATCTTCTCAATCAGCGTCCACAACTTGGTGAACATTATCTATTTCATTCTGATATGCAACATCCAACACATTCTCAACTTCCACCCACCCTATAGGTTTTGTTTTGATAACAACCCACCAATTAGACTTTTTCGTACGCAAGGGATAACGAGCATAGTACACCTGCTTAGCATTTTGGGCAATAATAAAAGGATCATAAGTGTAATGACCCTCATGGTCATTTCTCCATTTCCTTGTGTTTTCTGTATTTTGAGTTTCCTCGCAGTGGCTACAAGTTATTTATAACTTGCCAGGACTGACGGTTCGGTGCCCGAGCCATTCATTTGGTCGCTATGACTATTTCCCTATTTTAGAGTTCCAACTTTGGAAATCATTGACTTTGGTCAACATTCTTGGTAATAGTGCTCGAAATCAAATTCTGATAGTTCTGTTGGCTTTAGAGATTGGACTTTGGTCTAGAAGGACCTTTTGTTGGGATCTGGGAGCTTTTCAGCTTGGAATTCTCTCTCATTTTGTGTTTTCAGATCAATTGGTATGGTTGACTTTGGTCAACATTTGGAGAAGACAACCTCGGATGGAAAGACTGCCAGCGCTGTTAGCTCCAAAACATCGAGTTTAGGCTAGAAGGATGATTGGTATAGGTCCCAAGGCTTCCGAACTTGATTTCAGCCATTAGGTTCCGTGTTAACAATAGTTGGTCTAAGGTTGATCTTTGTGCGTGGAGCCCACTTTTCATTAAATTGACCTCCGATGGAAGTTTCATTAATTCCATTGAATCTGGAGCATCGTTTTCACTCTAATAGCATATTTGGTTTGTGAGTATCGAGTTCTGATTGTGCCCAAAATATCCCGTTGAAGTTTCTTTTCTGCTGATTTTTTGTTGCTAGTATGGACAAAAATTGTTCATCGCAATAGCAATGAAGAACCTCTTTGTTCATCACGATCGCGAAGGATTTTCTTGCAATAGCGATGCAGGCCCTGCTCCTTTGTTCATCGCGATCTCGAAGGCTGGCCATCATGATCGTGATGAGTTTGCCAGTTTGTTCATCGTGATCTTGAGGGTTTTTCTCGCAATAGTGATGAATAAATCCATGTCTGTATATATACCTTCTCCTTCGTTTTCTTCACCAAAAATCCATTTTCTCCATTGCTCTTGAGCTTCAAGCTCCCAAATTTTGTGTAGGATTATTCCAAGGCATGGAGGTGATTATTTTACAATCCGTTATTGATTTATCGCCTTTTATTCATAAGTACTAACCTTTAATTTCCGTAAAATCTCCTTTTTGATTCTAAATTTGTTCTTGGGATTAGGGACTGTTTTAGGCCCCTCCCCTGTTCTTTTTTTGCTCAAATTTTGAGCATGTGTTGCTAGTAGCGTTAGGAACCTCATGGTAACTTTCATTTCTAGCTTAGGGTTGCGGGGCCTGCGGGCTTAATTTTTGACCCAAATTTCAACTCGGCTAAAATATTAGCAATATGGGTACTGGTAGCTTTGTATTGACGTGTATAGTATTGTTATGATAGTATGGCTGCTTGTGGATACTTCTCGGGGGAAATAGGCTCCGATCTTGTGGATTGGATTGTGCGCACGTGCTAGGCCTTTCTGGTAGGTTATGGTTTACTATTTTCTAGACTTTACTCGTATGAGGTATGAATATAATAACTTGCTAATGGTTGGTGGGATCTTGTGGTTTGGATACGGTTATGAGTAGCCTTATTGATCCTTATAGGTGATTTAGGTGCTCTAGAGTAAGATTTTGGCAAGTAATCTTTTGTATTGGTTGTAGCTCTTCCTTAAGACTTGGCGTAGGTGGTGTAATATCCTTGGGATAAGGGTCAGATGCCTTAGTTTAGTTTAGATTGCTTGTGGTTGAGATTATTAGATTAGGGAGCCTTAGCCTAGAATTAGATAAAGGTTTGAGATAGAGTAGATGTTATCGTTGCTTTGTTATTTTTATTATTATTATTCTTGTTGGTTTGGTGTTCTATTTATCATGTAATTGTGGGCTCGAGGCCATGGAGATGGGACTTGCAGGAGCCAGGTCAGTATGGTTGTGCTTTTCTTAAGTTTCTATTTTTTCGTACGCTTTATGTTAGTTCCGGTTAGTTGATTTCCTTAGGCAGGTCCCTTGGGGTTTGGTAGATAGTGTAGTGTTCCCTTTTAGTATTTGTACTAGAATAGTTGGCCTTAGCATCCAATGGGTATAATTCCTGGTAGGGTATTTTCTTACTTGGTTTTTTGGTTGTTCTTATCGTGTTATATTGTTATGGTTGGATTTGGTATGCGGATCTGTGGGCCTAAGGCCATGGTGTTAGGCTGGCTGGAGTCCAAGTTAGTACGATTTTGTTATAAAGGGTGAAATGATCTATCTTGGTTTATCTTCGTGCATCATATGCATACATCTGAATTGATTCTGTTCATCTCTTTTTCACATATGATTGAGTTATGGTATGGATTAAAGGGAACTGAATAGTACGAATTTACAGGAATCGAATGGCTCAGTAGTTTGATAAGGGAATCTTCTTTTAACAAATGGTTTTAAAATTAAGGAAAGACTTTACTGATTTAAGTTGACTGCTAATGTTTAAAACCTGAAATACTCCCTTTTTAAATGATTGGTGCTCCAGGGAGAGCGTCCTACTTTTATAAATATTTTTTGTTGATAAAGAGGGGAAATGTTTTCTTTTCTATAAACTTGTTTGATTAAGGAGAAATTGTACATCACTGTTTTACTGACTTTGAAATAGGAAAATACTTCTATTTTGTGCACTTGGTTTGAGAGATGATTTGAACCTTGCTTTCCATTGGTTATGGGATTATATTGATAAGCTTCGGCTCCCCTTCCGCCCCTTTTATATATATATGGGGTTTTACTTGTGGCAATAGTTATATTGGTAAGATCCGATGACCCATGAGAATACTCTGGGTTTTCTTGATTATACATGGATATTGTGTCATTGATTATTATACTGATAAGCTCCGGCGGCCTAAAAGGACATTCCAGGTATTATGGTATGGTATTGGCTAGTAAGCTCCGATGGCCCGTGAGGTGACTCAAGGTTCTCATTCATTATTGCATTGGACACATTTCATTCCATTTCATTTCATCCATTCCATATTGCATCTTCATGGTATTCCTTGTGTATCTTTACTATCAGAATCTATGTGTAGTTGGCTCTCTTTATTTGGTGTATTTTCTGGACTCGGGAAGTCTGAATTGGTTGTAGATGGTTTATTGTTATGCTTTTCATATTGTGGCGGTGTTTCCCCTTTTTATTTAGGTTTTGACCACTATATTCGCTCTTTGTTATATTTTTATCTTGTTTGAGCTCATTCAGCCGATGATGCCTACTGGCTATCGCATTTTTTGGTACTCATGCTACACTTCTGCATCTGTTTGTTGATGCAGATACTAGTACAGGTTATCTCCGTTGATTGCAGTCCTCGTGCAGAGTTGCTGACTGGAGATATTGGGTGAGCTCTTGCGATCGGAGTTGATCCATCTCCCTCTACTTTGGACTAGTCTCCTAATGTACTTTTAGAGATTGTTCGTATTTTGTTGTATCTATCTAGAACATCTAAGTTATAGTAGCACTTATACCGACTAACACCAGGTTTAGGGGGATTCTTTTGTATTTTTATTCCCTTCCCTTCCCTGTTTACTTATATTGGTTTATCGTATCTTCCATTGTTATTATTTTTTTATTCCACTTTTGGGTTCTTTCTTGAGTTAGCCCATTACTTGTAGTTCCGAGCTAAGGGTTGGCTTACCTACTGGTGGGTTATAGTAGGTGCCATCACGACTTGCAGTTTTCAGGTCATGATAGAGTGGTATCAGAGCTCTAGATTTACCGGTATCATTGGTACAAGGGCAGGTGTCTAGTAGAGTCTCACAGATTGGTACGATGACATTCGTATCCTATCTGCGGGAGGCTATTCAGCATCCTTAGGAAAAGTTCCATCTTGTTGATTCCTTATCGTGCGTTCTTTGCTCCATTAAAGTCTAAAGTTCAATTGTTCCTTTCCTTCTCAAATGGTTATGATGAGGTCGACAAAAGGCTTGGGCGAGGCTCATGTGCCTGCTACTAGAGTGCGGTTATAAGACTTAGGGGTCGAGGGTGTTCAGTTTCAATCGGAGGGTGTGGGGTCAGCTCAGCCTCCAGCAGTATTTGTAGCTTCACCGGCCCTTCAAGGTATTCTAGCCAGGATTCTTAGCTTATTGGAGAGTTTGATAATTCCATACACACGTGGAATGAGCTGAAGAATCAATTTCTGGAGCGATTCTTTCCCCTATCGAGGATGTTGTAGATAAAGCAAGAGATCTATAACTTCAAGAAGCTGCCTGCAGAAGCATTGTATGAGTCTTGGCTGAGGTTTAAGAAGAAGCTGAAACAAGTTCCGAGACACAGAATTCCTTCAAGGCATCTGATGGAGATATTCTACAAGGAATTGAATGCCAATACTAAAGCAGTAGTTGATACTGTAACTGGAGGAGCATTCATGGAGAATACATATTATGAGGCTGCGGAGATGCTGGATAGGGTTGCTAAGACTAACCGAGCATGGAATACTAGAGAGGCTGAGACTCCAGCAGGTACTTATGCAGTTGGTAAGTCCGTGGATCCGAATGAATTGCAAGACATTAAACAGGAAGTTGGTGAGATGAACACGACACTTGGGTTGCTTGCAAAGAAATTTCTGGACGAGGGAGTAGAAAAGGTAAAAGTTATCGGTTTGCAAGGAAAAGCCCCTAGACCAGATGGTTACTCATCCGAAGAGGAAGTCAGTTATCTGAATGGTCAAGGGACGGGTTTTCGGGCTTCTGGCCAAGGAAATCATGGTCGGAAAGAGACAGAGATGATTACTACAATCGGTCAGGTTATAGAGATGGTGACTGGCAGAAAAAGGATAGGTATAAGAACAAGAGAAGTGGCCTCTACATTCCGCACGCGACTCGCGAAGAGCGGGCTAGACAACCCACCATGAGGGAATTGATCAACAAGGTATTTCAAAAGGTTGACTCCACGGATGCAAGTATGAAGGAAATAAAAGCTGAACTTTCAGGTATCAGTCAGAAAGTGGAGTCTCACTCTGTCTCCATAAAGCAGCTTGAGACACAGATACACCATTTGTCATCCAACATGAATACGCGCCAAAAGGGTACTCTCCCAAGTGACACCATTCAGAATCCAAAAAATGATCCACAAGTTATGGCAGTGACCACTCGGAGTAGAAAGCAAACTGTTGATCCTCCCATGCCTATTGTTGTTGATGAGCCAGCCGAAGCTGAGAAGGATGATGCTGAGATTGTAGCCGATTCTGAAGAGAAAGCTAGTGGTGAAGGGTCATCTGAGTGACCGCCTTCTGAGTTAAAAGCAAAGATCAAAGAGGTTGCACCGGTCCTAAAACCCATGTCATTGCCTCCTCCACCTTATCCCCAGAGGTTGAAGAAGAAGGTTGAGGATGACAAATTTCACAAGTTCATCTCCATGCTGAAGCATCTATCAGTCCATATCCCCTTGGTCAAAGCATTGGAGCAGATGCCTGGTTATGCAAAATTCATGAAGGATCTGGTGACAAGGAAGAGAACGGTTAGTTTTGAGCCAACCAATAATTTGCACCACTGCAGTGCAATAGTATCCCGTTCTATGGTACAGAAGAAGGAAGATCCTGGAGCCTTCACCATTCCTTGCACGATTGGAGCATTCGACTTCGCCAAAGCTTTGTGTGATCTGGGTGCTAGTATAAATCTGATGCCACTAGCAGTTTATAATCAGCTGGGCTTGGGATCCCCCACTCCGACTACAATGCGGTTACTTATAGGAGATCAAAACGATTGAGGCATGGAGCATTGATGAGTTTGTACCACCCAAAGAGCTTGATGAAGTCTAAGTAATCAAGAAACCTGCATCGTGCCGCGATGTTAAATCAGGCGCTACATGGGAGGCAACCCATGAAGTTGTATTGTACTTTATTTGGTTTTAGTTTTAGTGGATGTAACAGTGTTTTGGTGATGTCTGGGTAATCAAGACACTTGCGTCATGCCGCGATGTTAAATCAAGCGCTGCTTGGGAGGAAATCCATGGATTAATGTGTGTTCATTTTGCAAGAAGAAGGGAGATGAAAACAAGGGGCTAAACTTATAGAAAAAAGGGACCCCACGGGCCAGCAGATGGGACGTCGCAGATGCCATGCCCGTGGGACTGGAGACATCCACCAGAAAATCTTCTAAGTGTTGAAAAGATGGTGGTCTGCCACTTTCCTACACCCCACATGATGGGCCGTCGAGGCTCCAACGGGCGTAGGAATGGGCGTGATGCCCGTCAAGAAGAAAAGAAAATTTTCTAAGTGTGGAAAAGGTAGTGCCTGCCCCATTCCCATGGCCTACATGATGGGCCGTCGCGGGCCTGACGGGAGTGGGAAGAGGCGTCACATAACATGCAATCGAATAGGACCGACGTCCAGGTAAGTGAACCTCGATGGGCTATCGTACGTCCGACAGGCGTTGCCTGGCTCATCATCTAGGTCGGTCAAAATGGGGTCAACTTATTATTAAATTTCTCTAACCAACCCGACCCGACCCGAAATCCCACTTCTTTCCCTCTTTCCCCGCGTCTATATTGTTTTGACCTCATTCTCTTGAGGTCAAATTCATTCGAACACTCTCCTCTCTTAAACCCTCTCACACATGATCCACTCCACCAAATCACGTCCAAACATCTCCCATTCACCACGATTTTGTCAATCACTACTTACAACCCATAAAAGTACTAACATCTTTCCACTAGTTCCAACATCCAAGACTCAAGTTGACTCAAGTTTTATTCTAAACCAACAGTAAGTTTACTTTATCATGGATTTTTGTTTAGAGTGTCTTGGTATTAATGTGCCTATGGGTTCGTAATGAGGTGACTATGTGGTTAACATCAGCAACCACTAGTAGCGGAACAACCCTAGATTCGAACTATGTGTGAGATTTGTTTGGGAAACGAGGTGAGGGATATAGTATTGTTTTGCTTGCTATGGGGGGTGATGTGAAGTTGCTATGTGTAGAAGAATAGGACAGATAGATATTTATGTGCCTGACTGAATCCTATGGCCAGGCACACGGGACGTCAGAGGCATGACGGGCATCGGTCAAGGCATGGGGCCGGCCTAGAACTTGAAAAGGTTCCTGGATGGATCCTACGCCCAACCCGACGGGACTATGGACCTCCCATGCCAGTGGAAGGAGCCCGTTGGAGGACAGTTGTCCTTAAAAATCCCACTGCTCAGTTCCGACTCCCAAGGTCACGGGCCGTCGGCCCTCTCACGCCCGTGGGAGGGTGATTTGTCTGCAAATTTTTCCAAGTGTGAAATTTTTCATACCGGACTGCATACAAGACTCCAATAGGCATGTCACCATATCAGATTGTGTTTGGTAAGGCATGTCATCTTCCTGTTGAGTTAGAGCATAAGGCCATGTAGGCGTTGAAGAAGCTGAATTTAGATTGGTCTGAAACATCGTTGCAGCGGCTTGGGCAGTTGAATGAATTGGATGAATTCTGTCTGAATGCATATGAGAGTTTAGCACTATAAAAAGAAAGGATGAAACTGTACCATGACCGAAAGATAGAGAAACAAGATTTTCAGTCGCGCGACTTGGTCTTGCTCTTCAATTCTAGACTTCGCTTGTTTCCTGGCAAGTTGAAGTCCAAGTGGATTGGACCCTTCACGGTGGTACAAGTTTTTCCTCATGGAGCTGTTGAACTTGAAAACCATGAGGAAAAAGGTTCAAGGCAAACGGGCAGCGGAAAAAAGTTTATTTTGGCACAGCAGATGAGCCCGGAGGTGAGGAAGGCTCGGAGCATAGTTCTGACAAAGATGAAAGGCGAGATGTTGTCTCCGACACAGAAACCACCACACTGGAAAGGGGCACTACTACACCTACTCTATCTGGCCTTAGTGCTGGATTGGTACGAGATAGAGAGACCCACACATGGAGCGTTGAAGGATCGAAGGCCATCTTTGACTACGGCCTAGAAGTGACTGGAAAGGGGCATCTAAGGAGACCTATTGCGGAATAATGGAACATTGATCCATTCAAACTAAAGAACTTCCCCAAATTGGATGCCTACTTCCATCATTACAAATTGGGCTAGACTAGCAAGCCCCTCCCAGATTTTTAGCCGACTCTCGTAAGAGAGTTCTATGCAAATTATCAGGCAATACAGGAAGGATTGTGTAAAGAGGGGAAGAAAATCAATGAATTGTCCGCTCTTGAGAGCGTCCCAGTGCGGGAAGTCCATATCAATATCTCGGCCAAAACTATCAACAGATTTCTATTCGAGCCAGGGTATGAGGCACCCACAGACACATATGATTATGACTTCTAGGTGAAGAATGAGGCAAAGAGGACAAAGTGGTTGGCCAAGCACTTGACTACGACTGGGGCACCGAAGTGGCTAGACCAAGACAAGCCTGATTCTTAAGGCCTCGTTATCTTTTGAGGCAAAGTTTTGGTGGGCGCTGGTGCAATTTTGACTGATGCCGACGGGTGCAGACAATCAACTGACTCTGGAAAGGGCCATTCTAGTGGCCGCTCTCATGTCCAAATACAACTTGAACTTGAATAGTATCCCATTCTATGGTACAGAAGAAGGAAGATCCTGGAGCCTTCACCATTCCTTGCATGATTGGAGCATTCGACTTTGCCAAAGCTTTGTGTGATCTGAGTGCCAGTATAAATCTGATGTCGCTAGTAGCTAATAATCAGCTAGCTTGGGATCCCTCACTTCGACAACAATGTGGTTACTTATAGGAGATCAGAACGATTGATGCATGGAATATTGATGAGTTTATCCCACCCAAAGAGCTTGATGAAGTCTGAGTAATCAAGCAATCTGCATGGTGCCGCGACGTTAAATCAAGAGTTGCATGGGAGGCAACCCATGAAGTTGTATTGTACTTTATTTGGTTTTAGTTTTAGCTGATGTAAGAGTGTTTTGGTGAAGTCTGAGTAACCAAGACACTTGCGTCGTGCCGCGATTTTAAATCAAGCTCTGCTTGGGAGGCAACCCATGGATTAATGTGTGTTCGTTTTGCAAGAAGAAGGGAGATGAAAACAAGGGGCTTAGCTTATAGGCAAAAAGGGACCCCACGGGCCAGCAGATGGGATGTCACAGATGCCACGCCCGTGGGACTGGAGACATCCACCAGAAAATCTTCTAAGTGTTGAAAAGATGGTGGTCTGCCACTTTCCTACACCCCACATAACGGGCAGTCTAGGATCCGACGGGTGTAGGAATGGGAGTGAAGCCCCTCAAGAAGAAAATAAAAAATTTTAAGTTTGGAAAAGGGAGTTCCTGCCCCATTCCCATGGCCTACATGACGGGCCATCGCGGGCCTGACGGGAGTGGGAAGAGGCGTTACATAACATGCAATCGAACAGGACCGATGTCCAGGTAAGTGAACCTCGATGGGCTGTCGTACCTCCGACGGGCGTCGCGTGGCTCATCGTCTAGGTCGGTCAAAATGGGGTCAACTTATTATTAAACTTCTCTAACCAACCTGACCAAACCCGGAATCCCTCTTCTTTCCCTCTTTCCCCGCGTCTATATTGTTTTGACCTCATTCTCTTGAGGTCAAATTCATTCAAACACTTTCCTTTATTAAACCCTCTCACACATGATCCACTCCACCAAATCATATCCCACATCTCCCATTCCCCACGATTTTGTCAATCACTACTCACAACCCATAAAAGTGCCAATATCTTTCCACTAGTTCCACATCCAAGACTCAAGTTGACTCAAGTTTTGTTCTAAACCAAGAGTAAGCTTACTTTCTCATCTATTTTTGTTTATAGTGTATTGGTATTAATTTACCTATAAGTTTGTAATAAGGTGACTATGTGGTTAGCATCAGCAACCACTAGTAGCGGAACAACCCTAGATTCGAACTATGTGTGAGATTTGTTTGGGAAACAGGGTGAGGGATATAATACTGTTTTGCTTGCTATGGGGGGTGATGAGATGTTGTTATGTGTATAAGAATAGGGGAGAGAGAGAGAGTTTTATACGCCTGACTGAATCCTACGAGCAGGCACACGGGACGTCAGAGGCACAACGGGCGTTGGTCAGGGCATTGGGGCCAGCCTAGAACTTGATAAGGTTCCTGCATGGATCCTATGCCCATCCCGATGGGACATAGGACCTCCCACGGCCATGGCAGGAGCCTGTGGGAGGATATCTATCCTTAAAAATCCCACTGCTCAGTTTTGATGCCCAAGGTAACGAGCCGTCGGCCTTCCCACGCCCGTGGGAGAGTGATTTGTCTGCAAATTTTCTAAGTGTAAAATTTTTCATACCGGACTGCATACAAGACTCCAATAGGCATGTCACTATATCATCTTGGGTTTGGTAAGGCATGCCATCTTCCTTTTGAGTTAGAGCATAAGGCCATGTGTTGAAGAAGCTGAATTTAGATTGGTCTAAAACATCATTGCCGCGGCTTGGGCAGTTGAATGAATTGGATGAATTTCGTCTGAATGCATATGAGAGTTCGACACTGTACAAAGAAAGGATGAAACTGTACCATGACGGGAAGATAGAGAAAAAAGATTTTCAGCCGGGCGACTTGGTCCTGCTCTTCAATTCTAGACTTTACTTGTTTCCTGGCAAGTTGAAGTCCAAGTGGATTGTACCCCTCACGGTGGTACACGTTTTTCCTCATGGAGTTGTTGAAATTGAAAACCATGAGGGAAAAAGGTTCAAGGAAAACGGGCAGCGGATAAAAGCTTATTTTGGCACAGCAGATGAGTCCGGAGGTGAGGAAGGCTCGGAGCATAGTTCTGACAAAACTGAAAGTGGAGATGCGGACTCCGACACAGAAACCACCAAACGGGAAAGGGTCACTCCTTCACCTACTCCATCTGTCCCTGGTGCTATATTTGTAGGAGATCTAGAGACCCGCAGATGGAGCATTGAAGGATCGAAGAACATCTTTGACTACGTCCTAGAAGTGACTGGAAGGGGGCATCTGAGAAGACCTATTGCGGAAGAATTGAAGATTGATCCATTCAAACTAAATAACTTCCCCAAATTGGATTCCTACTTCCGCCATTACAAATTGGACTAGACTAGCAAGCCCCTTCCAGATTTTCAGCCGACTCTCGTAAGAGAGTTCTATGCAAATTATCAGGCCATACAGGAAGGATTGTGTAAAAAGGGGAAGAAAATCAATGAATTGCCCGCTCTTGAGAGCGTCCCAATACGGGGTGTCCACATCAATATCTCGGCCAAAACCATCAATATATTTATATTTGGGCCAGGGTATGAGGCACCCACAGACACCTATGATTATGACTTCCAGGTGAACAATGAGGCGAAGAGGACAAAGTGGTTGGCCAAGCGCTTGACTACGACTGGGGAACCGAAGTGGCTAAACCAAGACAAGCCTAATTTATAAGGCCTCGTTATCTTTTGAGGCAAAGATTTGGTGGGCACTGGTGCGATTCTGACTGATGCCGACGGGTGCAGACAATCAACTGACTCTAGAAATGGCCATTCTAGTGGCCACTCTTATGTCCAAATACAACTTGAACTTCGGGCAGATCATAGAGGAGGATATTAGGGACAGAGTTCCCAAGATCAGCTCCTCATATCCATTCCCCTGTTTGATCACTGAGCTATGTGAGGAGGCCCAAGTTCCAAAGTATGCGGGGGTAGATCGCCCTGTCAGAGCTGCAAGGACCCACCATCCAGAGAGGTCCAAAGATGAGACACGTGTGCTAGGTCTGAGTGGTACTTCTGAGCCCTTGGCTCTTACTCTTGAAGCACATGCCCCAACACTGGAGGTGACAGCATCCCTTATGACTAGACCCACCCTACAGGGTAGTTAGTCCGAGCATAATAATACCGGCCCATCCACCTCGATAGCTGATCCATGCCCCACCGTAGCGCCTTCAGAGGATAACCTCAAGTCCATCTATGCCTTCCATCCGACAAACTTCATGGACACTGTCCAATGGACACTTGAGCTGAGGAGACAGATGAATGTGTTTGCCGAACAGTTTTAGCCGATTATGAATTCTTCCATCCAAAGAGGCATAGCACCATTTCTAACTGTCAATGCCCGAATTGATGCTTTGGAGGACTGGGTAGATAAGAGATTAAAGAAAATGGGTGTGGTGGAGCTGTCGGACATGAAAAAGGAGATCGTGGAGCTGAGGTTTGAAGTCGACAAATTGAAGAATCCTCCTCCTACCCAAGCCAGAGCACCAATAGTCCTGCCACGGATCACACCGGAGCCCACTCTCAACCTATGGGATTTTATAGATCTCGACCTCCGTATGGCATACTTGGACTCCACTGTGGAAAAGGAGCCCGAAAAAGTTGACGAGCCACGTCATGAGCCTGCTATATATAAGAGAAGAAGAAAGAGCAAGGACAAGCAGGTTCAAGAGGGTGATGCTCCTCTTAGCCCGAAGTCTCAAAAGAAGAAAATGGAGATAGCTGAGAAAAAGGCAAGACGAGAGCTGTACAAAGTGAAAAAAGAGTCATTGGCAGCATATCAGATTGAGATTGATGGTGTTGGTCGAGGTGGTTCAGCGAGTGGTGTTGCTGAACAAGTTGATGTACCTTCTTTAGACCCAATTGTGGGAGAGGATGTTGTTTGAGCTGCTCGGGTAGCTGTTACTGTTGATGGGAGGACTGCAGAGGCAGCCTCGATTGATGAGAGCACTACAGGCACCAATCTTGAGGGCTCGAAGGATGTGACACCTGGTACCAGCGCTTAGGCACCACAGGTATGTTTCCACCCCCATTTGTTTTTTTTTATTTTTCGTGCATTGAGGGCAATGCCCATTTCTTTTTGGTGGGGTAGGGGCAGTATTTGGGTGAGCATGTTTTTGATGGGCACCTTGGCGAAGTCTGAGTAGCCAAGGGACCCGAGTCGTGCCGCGACAATCAGGCACTGCATGGGAGGCAACCCATGAGGGTACTCACAAGGTACCCGAGTCCTTGAGGTTTCCTTTACTGTGTTCTTTCCCTAAGGATTTTAATTTCTATTGAGCTGGCACGTTTAGTATAGGTTTTATGTAGTAAAAGAAGAAAAGGAACTTAGTGCAGTCTATGATGTGATTTCGAACTAGATTTTTGATTGAAAAATGGAGACCCCTCCAAATTTTTGTGTGACATAATAGTATTTGTTTTTGATAGACTAACCATTATGGATCTGTGCATGACATTGTGTTGATCGATCTGATGAATGGCTTAAGCTAGAGTACGAACCTAATAGGTAATATGTGATTGTTTGACTCTGTGCCATGTGTGAGTGAGCTTAATTCGATTTATTCTTGCTTTGTGTGCCAATCTAGAACTTGCCCGATTAGTCTTGCCTAGGTCGTAGGATAGTTGGTTAGGAAAGTACCATAGGCCATTTTTTAAACAATCCACTATCCCAAATGACCGACCAAATGATGTGAATACCCTTTGATCCTGTATTTGAGCCTACATTGACCCTTTTTGTTGTCTAGCCTAATCACCTTCCTTGTTTCTGCTTACGAACCTTTAGTTTGGCCTTGGTCCCTCCTTGGACATTGTGTACCTCAAATCAGGAAAATTTCCTAAGTTGAGGGTGGCTACTGTAGAGGTGAGTGAGAAGTGTGGGTATGAATAGAAGAGGTTAGAGATAAAAAGGAGAAATAATGGGTGCAGCAGGTATGAAAAAGGGAGAAAAAGAGAGGAAAGGAGTAGAGTTGGTATAATAAATAGAAGCAACATAGTGTAGTGTCAAGGAGTTAGTCACTATTGACCCATTTCTACCATACCCGTCCCCGAGCCTACGTTACAAGACAAGTAAAGTCCTATAGTGATCCTAATCCAATTGTCCGAAAGCCGAGGCATAGAAAATAAGGGCAAGCCTATGGTATTGGGCACGCATTGCTTGAATTTCTTTGTGAGTGAGAGTGTTTAGCTCAGTCCTAGAAATATAACTGTGTTAGTGTGCGAATGGGACTTCCTTGTGGTGAGGGCACTAGAGCGACTTTGACTGCTACTTGTTGGTATGAGTCTCATATGTGTATGCTAGATCATCTATTGATAACATTATGACATCCATGGATCCCTTTTGTGTTGTCTTTATGAACGAAACATATGCATTGGGTTTGTATTGAGGAAGAAAGGGGATACTTGTTATGAAACTAAATCATATGACTGTCGTAGTTCCTAGTGTTCTTTTTCTTGAGCGTCGTTTAGTTTTATTTTAGTCTGTTGCTTGAGGACAAGCAAAGATTCTAAGTTGAGGGTGTTGATGTGCCGGGATTTGACAGCACTTTCGACGCTTAAAACAAGGGATTTTTGGGAGTTCTTGAGTACATTTTGTTAGATTTGATATTGTTTGTTAAGTGTGCAGGTACAAAGTATGAAATAGATAAAAGTACCAAAAAAGTTGTAGTTTCTGGGCAAAAGATAGGCCACCACGGGCGTCACACCTATGATGGCCCGTGGGGCAGACTGTCGGATTGAGGCAGCAGGTTTTGCAAAGGTTGTGGAGCCTTGAAGGGCTAGCACGACGCTCGTGGAAGACACGATGGGGCATGGCCTTGCCCATTGAATTGATCCAGGGAAACATGCTAAGAGCCAAGGAAGGGCAACGGGCACCACGACGCCCGTGACAATCCCGATGACCCATCGCTGATGCCCGTGGAAACCAGGCAGGAGAGCTGGAGAAGAGCTAAGTCAGGCGACGTGAGGATCGCGACGGGCATCAGAGCTGCGTTGTCCCATCGCCTCAGCCAGTGAGATTGTGGCAGCGAGATTTTCTGAAGAAATGAAGAAGGCCGACAGGCACCCACGACGCCCGTTGCACCAGTAACGGCCCGTGAGGCATCCGGTCGGATCTACCGCGTCCAGCTTCTCCCAGTTTTACTAGGATTTGGTTTCTTTGTCTATAAATACTTTCCATTAGGTTTTATTTACGATGTTACACAGAGGTTACACATTAGTTACACATTATTTTTTAGGATACTGTCGGATAGTTATTACATTGTTCTTCGGTATTGATTCAAACACAAGTTCTTGATTAATTGAAGTGTTCTTGAAATTTTTATTCAAGATTATGGATTTCTTTATTCTCAATTGTAAGTCTTTATTCTCAATCCGCTCAAACAAATATTAATTGTGCACTTATGAACATGAGTAGTTAAATCCACAACTAGGGTTGTGAGAACCATGAAGGATTAACGAAGTAGGCAAAGTACTCAAGTAATCTAGGGCGGTGTTTATGCATGTATTGTTCTTCCCTTTGCTTTGATTACTTTTTAATGGTGTGCAACATTAGAACTCTCCTTATCCTTACTTGCCGGACCAAGGAGGTAACGGATGGGAAAAGGGTTGTTTAACAACGGAGATTTGAGGCTACCAACCCTCATCTAATAGCTTGACCTTGTCCGAGAATAGAATCTGGGATCCAGGGTAAGGGTTAGTAAAGCATACACCTACGGCCGGACCAAGGCGTATGGTGAAATTAATCTAGTTGCCGGACCAAGGAATTAGGTGAACCTAAATTACCAATTCTACATGCTAAGCACCAAACTAGTTTACTAAGTACAACGCCTTACTAAGTTATGATCTCATGGGGAACACTACCCTAGTCATCTCATCCATTGGTTACAACTCTCAAAATTAGCAATTGTTACTTGTTTACTTTTGATTTACAATTGTTACTTATCACTTTAAACCCTCCCTCCCTTGCGGGAAATAAATGACTAAAAGCATGAGTAAACACTAATCGACCCTAGTCCTACCATATTCTCTGTGGGATCGACCCCAACCTTTAGTTGGGTTCTATATTTGAACAGCGATCGCTTGCGCTTCTTTTAGAGGAGTAATTTGGGTGCATCAGTC
Organism: Jaltomata sinuosa; assembly: GCA_003996215.1. Classification (NCBI taxonomy): domain Eukaryota; kingdom Viridiplantae; phylum Streptophyta; class Magnoliopsida; order Solanales; family Solanaceae; genus Jaltomata; species Jaltomata sinuosa. The sequence continues at coordinate 125,473 of QJPP01001313.1, read as the reverse complement.
GTCGAACTTTAAAATCATGACGGCAAGAGGTTCAAGGCTAACAGACAGCAGATCAAAGCATATTTAGGTACCGCAGATGAGCTAAAAGAAATTGAAGCCTGGAACCTTGATGAATTTATTCCAACCAAGGAGCTTGATGAAGTCTGAGTAATCAAGCAACATGCGTCGTGCCGCAATATTAAATCAGGCGTTGCATGGGAGGCAACCCATGAGGAAACTTGATAAAGTCTGGGTAGTTAAGTAACCTGCATCGTGCTGCGATGTTAAATCAGGTGTTGCATGGGAGGTAACCCATCAACTAATGTGTGTTGAATTGCAGAAAGCAGTGAGATGAAAACTTGCAGAAGTGCAGGAAAAAGGGGTCCCATGGGCTCTGCAATAGGCCATCGCAGGTGCCACGCCCATGGGACTAAGGCATCCCAATTGAAAATGTTCTAAGTGTTGAAGAAATTTGTGGACTGTCCCATTTCCACGCCCTACAAGACGGGCCATCGCTGCTTTGATGGGCGTGGGGAATGGGCGTGAAGTCAAGATTAATAGTGAAAGAAACCACTGGCTCGTTCCCATGCTCTGCATGATGGGATGTCGTAACCCTGACAGGCGTGGGAGTGGAGCCTCATATGCCCATGTAAGTTATACAAGATGGGCCATCACGTGCCCGATGGGCATTGCGTAGTCCATCGTCTAGGTCGGTCAACTGGGTCAATAATTTTAAAAGTTTTTTTTATTTGTTACCCAACCCAAACTGATTCCCTTTCCTTTTTTCCCAGCATCCCATAAGTGTTTGACCTCAATCAAATTGAGGTCAAATCTCTTATCTCCCTCCTCCAAATTTTTCTCTCCCACACACGATCAAACTCCCCCAAATTCTCAAAACCACGACCATCTCCACTACAAATCACTCTTCTCATATCCCATATACTCTTCACAATCACTTGCATCATTTAGCAAGTTCATTAAAGCATCCAAGACCCAAGTTTCTTCAATCTTTGTGCAATACCAAGAGTAAGTTCACTTTTTTATGGTTTTTGAATTGTCTCTTGGAGTGTTATTATCTATGGGTTTGTAAGGAGGCAAATAGAATGTTGTTAATTGTAATGATAGTCCCAAACCCTAGACTTGAACTATGCCTATGTGTGTGATTGTGTGTATGAATTTAGAAAAAAAATTGGTATTAGGGTTGTGATTTTGGTCTGAGTAATGGGTTGTTATGATGCTTATCAGTGTTGCATGTTGTTTGTTTGGGTGAGGTGAAAACTTATGCAGGTAAATGATTAAAGGAAAGAAATTTGTTTTTGCACAAATCTTGATCCGACGGGCCAACTGATGAGACATTTAAGGCACGACGGGCATCGGTTAGGCATTGGAAATGGATCAGAGCCTAAAAGGTCTCTAGCCGGATCCAACACCCGACCTGATGTGATGTCGTACCTCCCACGCCCATGGTAGAAGCCCATAGGAGGATAGCATGTCCTTAATAATTCCAATGCTGAGAACTGATGCCTTATCCAATGGGACGTCGGACTTCTCACGCCTGTGGCACAAGGTCGTGGGAGGATAACTTAGCCTGCACAAGCCACTAGATTATTCTGATGCCCTGTTCCATGGAATGTCGTACCTCCCACGCCCGTGGGAGGCTAAATTCCAGAAATTTTTATTTTTTTTCTCTAAGAGTAATTTTTTTCTGGTTTTTAATTTTGGATTCTATGCTAACGATGGTTACCTGCAGGTACTAAATGGTGCAAAAAACAGCACTACGATGTGGGAGGGCCCCGAAAGCAAAGGATACATCAGTCAAGTCTCGACTAAAGGATCAAACCGATTCTGAAGTCGAGAAGAGTGACTTAGACAACACCCACCTCATTCGGGCAACCAGAAGAAAGTTGATAGTATCTCCTTCCCCTCAGTCTGAAGAGGGGGAAAGATCATTTTCCATCTCGGCCAGTTCTAAAGCAGAAAGTGATCATGCTCCTCCACCAGCTAAAGGAGGGAAAGAACCAGCTACCCAGGTTTCTAGTGGTATGGAAATCGAGACCGAGTCAGGAAATAATGATGAATCTGGGTCTGATCACAGTTCAGCCAAAGATGCAAAAAGTGATGCCGAATCCGATACCGAGACCACTACCCCGGAAAGGGAGCCTACTTCACCCACTTCGACAGCCCCTGGCACAACGTTGGTACTTGCTCGGGAGAAGACTAGATGGTTGGTGAAAAGGTCCTAAAAAATATTTGACTATGGGCTAGCCACAACGGCTAAGGGGCACATGAAGCGTCATATCGTTAAGGAATAGAAGATAGACCCCTTCAATCTAAAGGACTTCCCCAAGCTTGATGAATATTTCTGGTACTACCAATTAGGTTAGACTAGCAAGCCACTCTCGAATTACCAGTCGATTATTGTGAGGGAGTTCTATGCGAACTACCAAGCCATATTGGAAAGTAGATGCCAGAAGGGTCAAAGAGCTGCAGACTTTCCCGCTCTTGAGAGCATCCCAGTGCGAGGTGTCCTTGTTAATATCTCCTCAAAAACTATAAGCAGGTTCCTCTTTGCAGTTTTAGCTGATTATTGATGCCTCCATTCGGAAATCCATAGCACCATTTCTTAATGTGAATGACCGGATTGACGCATTAGAAGATAGAGTTGATGAGAAGCTGCAGGAAATGGGCGTAGTTGAACTTACAAAAATCAAGCAGCAGATAGTTGAGCTAAAGGTAGATGTGCATAAGCTTAAGAGGCGACCAGCTGCTCTAGCCTTACCAGATTACATCGAAGCCAATATTTGACTTATGAACTTTCTAGACCCCGATCTTTGGTCGGCGGAACCAGAAAAGGAAAAAGAGGCTGAACCCGGAAAGGAAAAGGATCTTGAATTACCCTCGAGTCCTTCTGAGCGCACAAAGAAGAGGAAGCAAAAATATAAGCATGTCTGAGAGGACGACGCGCCTCTTAGCCCAAAGTCTCAAAAGAAGAGGGATGATAGAGACGCTAAGTAAGCTAAGAAAGATTTAGAGCGGGCAACAAAGGAGTCCCTAGCTATGTAATATATCGAGGTTGATGCCGATGGCACGGGTGGTTTGGCTAGTGGTATTGTTGGCATTCCTGATGTACCTTCTTCAGACCCTATTGTGGGAGTTAGTGTTGTTGATGCTGCTAGGGCAGCGAATACTGTTGAGAGGACTGCAGAGGCAACCTCTAATATTGAGAAAGATTTGGGCACCAATCTAGTGGTCCTTACTATAGCTACACCCGATGACCAAGCTTAGGCACCACAGGTATGCCTTGTATCCCTCGTTTTGTTATTTTTGGTGCATTGGGGACAATGCACCACTTTTTAGATTGGGTGGGGGCAGTCATGGTCATATGGGTTTTGTAGAGTGCTTTGGCAAAGTTTGAGTAGCCAAAACACTCGCGTCGTGCTTTGACGTTAAATCAAGTGTTGTATGGAAGGCAACCCATGAGGGTATCTATAAGGTATCTGTGTCTTTGGGGTTTTCTTGCCTGTGTTCTTTCCCTAAGTACTCTTAATTTCTGTTGAACTGGCCTGTTTAGTATAGGATGTGTGTTTGTAAAAGTAAATTAGGAACTAAATGCAACCATGTTCTGAGTTTTGAAGAAATTTTGTGAAAAATTGGAGACCTTTCCAAATTTTTTGTGCAATAAGTTGTTAGAACTGACCTTGTTAGATCTGTAAATGATAGCATATATATAATTGAGATAAGTAGCTTAAGCTAAAGCATAAATTGATAGTTAGCTAATTTGTAATCTTAACTCTGTGCCATGTGGGAAGTGAGCTATTTAGTATATGTTCTTGATGTACTATGTGATCTAGAACTTGCCTGGTTAGTCTTGTTGTGGTTGTAGAATGGTTTGGTTAGGACATGATCATAGGCCATTTTGAATTAGTCCACTTCAGCCAAATGATCCACCAAATAAAATAGAATCCCTTTGATCCCTGAATTTGAGCCTAAAAGTTGAACCTTTTTATTGTTAGCTTGTTCACCTTCTCTAATTCCTATAAATCTATGTTTTGGCCCTAGTCCCTCCTTGGATATTGTGCACCTCAACTCAGGCTAAAAGCCTAAGTTGAGGGTGGCTACTGTAGGGATGAGTAGGAAGTGTTGGGTATGAAAAGATCGGGTTAGTATCAAAAATAAAGATAGCGGGTATGGTTTGTGTGATACAAAAGACAAAAAAAGAAAAAAAATGATGAATGAAAAAGTGCAAGAATGTAATAATAGTTACACCTGAAGTTTGATGAAAGTGAAAAAGAAAGAAGAATAAGGGAGGAAAACTGCAAGGTCTGAAAAGTGGAGAATAAAGAAGTAATTGTAGTGTCAAGGAGGGCATAGTCACTATCTACCCAAATATACCATTCTCGCTCCTAAGCCTATACTACAAGACTAACAAAGTCCTATAGTGATCCTAACCGAAATGTTTGAAGGTTAAAGCATAGAGAATAAGGGTAAATACTATGGTATTGTGCATGTACAGCTTGAATTTCTTTGCGAGCCTGAGCATGTTCCCAGTCCCTGGTTGTCAAATTGCAATTCTGTGTGATAAGGACTTCTTTGTTGTGAGGGCACTAGAGTAGGCTGTGATTGCTGATTATTTGGTTAGAATGTTTGCTGTGTATGCAAGCTTACTCATGAATATCATGTTGTCACTCATGGATCCTCATTGTGTTGTTTTGATAACTTGAAGTAAATGCACTGGTTTTTGAGTTGTTAAGGAGTGGGTACTGTTCTGAAAGGATAAATAAATCATGGTGCTACTATAGTTTCTAGTTTCCTTTAACTTAAGCATCTTGTTAGTTTTGTTTTCATTTATTGCTTGAGGACAAGCAAACATTCTAAGTTGAGGGTGTTGATGTGCCGAGATTTCACGGAACTTTCGACGCTTAAGACTAAGGATTTTTTAGTGTTCTTAAGTGTGTTTTATTGGATTTGATGTCATTGTTGCATGTACAGGGAAAAGTATTGGACAGATGAAAATACCAAATTATTGCAGATTTCTGGGCAAAAAGTCATGCCCCATGGGTATCGCATCCACGACGGCCCGTGGGAGAAGGCGTAAAAAGGAGGCAGTAGGAGTGCAGTATATAATTGAGCCTGATAGGCTGCCACAACTCTCATGGGAGACATGACAGGACATTACACGGCCCGTCAAGATGAGCCAGAGCAAAATGTGAAGTAACTAAGTATAGTCGATGGGCAACCACGATGCCCCATCACAGCCGCCCATGGAAACAAGGTAGCGAGAATGTGGAGAAGCCAAGTGTAGCCGACAGGAAACCACGACGGGCGTCGCATCCACGATGTCCCATTGCAGCAACTCATGGAAATGAGGTAGCGGACCTGGAGAACAAACTGAAGAAAGCCCGAGAGGCACCCACGATGCCCGTCGTATCCACGATGGCCCGTGGGGTGCCCCGTTGGAAGTGTCGCATCCAGCTTTCTTAGTTTTCTTAGGATTTGGTCTTTTTGTCTATAAATACATTCCCTTAGATTTTATTTAGGGGTTCTCGACATTTTTTCGATATTGTTACGTTTTGTTGTGCTTTAGAGACATCATAACACAAGTTTTTGAGAATTAAAGTTTGTTCTTGATTTATTTAAGTGTTATTGAGATTTATTCAAGATTTTGGATTTTTTTACTTCTTCTTGTAAGTATATGCTCATGATTGCTTCAACAACTTCTGATCATTCACTTATGAACATGAGTAGCTAAATCCACAACTAGGCTTGTGGGAACCATGAAGGATTAACAAAGTAGGCAAAGTACTTGGTAATTCCACGGCGGTGTTTATGCATGTATTGTTCTTTCCTTCACTTTGATTGCTTTTTAACGGTGTACAACATTAGAACTCGCCTTATCCTTACTTGCCGGACCAAGGAGGTAATGTATGGGAAAAGTTTTGTTCAACAATAGAGATTTGATGCTACCAACCCTCATTTAATAGCTTGACCTTGTCCGGGAATAGCTAATCTGGAATCCAGGATAAGGGTTAGTAAAGCACACACTCGCAGCAAGACCAAGGCGCGTGGTGAAATTTATCTATCTGAGGGACTAACTATTTAGGTGAACCTAACTTACCAGTTCCACATGCTAAGCACCAAGCTAGTTTACTAAGTACAATGCCTTACTAAGTTATGACCTCATGGGGAGCACTACTCTAGTCGATTCTCTTATTGATAACAACCTTTGAAACTGTTACTTACTGCTTGTTACGAATCTAAGTTACATTTAATATTTGTTACTTAAAACCTACCTTCCGAGGGAAATAAATGGATAACAGTGTAAGTAAACACTAATCAACCATAGTCCTACCATATTCCCTGTAGAATCGACCCCAACCTTCATTGGGTTGTATATTTGAACAGCGACCACTTATGCTTCTAAAAAGAGGTGTAATTTAGGCGCATAAATTGATAGTTCCAAACTTAGTTCACCAGGCTATAGAAAAGGTTAAGACTATTTGAGGACTGCGCAGAGCCGCAAGAAGTCCTATGTTGATATAAGGCGAAGAGACTTAGAGTTCAAAGTTAATGATTGGGTTTATTTGAAGTTTCACCCATGAAAGATATCATGAGTTTTAGGAATAAAGTAAAGATTAGTCCCTGTTATATCGGATTTTGAAGAGGACCGGTAAAGTAGTTTATGAGTTAGAATTATCAGTAGAGTTAGCAGCGGTGCATCCAGTGTTCCACATTTCTGTGCTTAAGAAGTGTATAGGTGACCCCTCACTCATTGTGCCTATGAAAAGTGTTAGGGTGAAGGATAGTTTGTCTTATGAAGAGGTTCCAGTTAAGATTCTTGATTGTCAGGTTCACAAGTTGAGAACCAAGGAGGTAGCATCAGTAAAGGTTTTATGGAGAAATCAGTTTATTAAGTGGCTACATAGGAAGTTGAAAAGATATGAAAGTTAGATACATGTATCTATTCACTCCTCAGTAAAATGATGCCAAAGGTAATAATCCTTCTCTTGTTTGAGATTCAGTACTTATACCTTGTCTTTAGGTGTCCTAGTTTCTGGTTTATGTTTGTGCCTTGTGTTTCCCCTGTGTTTGGTTATAACCTGGATACTAGTATAGTTCACTTCTAGATAGTAAGTTCAGTTCAAAAATAATATGTGTGAGTTGTCATTCTGTTATCATTCCACTCTAGTTTGACTTTCATTCGAGAACAAATGATTTCAAGGGGGAGATATTTTAACACCTCAGATTTCAAACCTAGGCTTTGAAAGACTTGTGCAGGACATACTAGAAGTGTATGGACGGTAGCACAAAAAATATGAGATAACTAGTAAAGTTTCCCAGTTCCACACCTCCACTAACAGGGTCACGACCGTGACATGGACCACAGCTCATGGACCCAATCATGGGAACCATCCAGTGACCCTCCAAACTTTACCATAGGCGATGAGCTTGGTCCATGGTCCATAGAGGGGACCACAAATTGTGTCCAAGCGTAGGTTTCATCTAGTGTGTTTTAGAACCCCCTCTAAGTCAAATACTTGAGTCACAACTCCCAAAAGGTCCCACAGACCATCAACCAACTCGTGAGGTGGGTCCAGATACTTTAAAGTTTTGACCCCACAACAATGAACTAAGGCGATGACTCGTGGGGCCACTCATCTGATAAGGATTTCTGTATTTTTTAAAATGCTAAGTTAGGGGTAGTTTCATTCATTCCTTACCCCAAAGACCCCTCCCCACATTAATTAAACACTTAAAATGGGTTATTTCACAAAGAATCATTGATCTTTCTCTGAGTTAATTCTCCAGACTCTAAGGCAGTTAGGGTTTTCAAGCAAGCAAGAGCATAGAATCATAAACAAGAAGGCTCCACGTGGTTATTTCTTCTCCTTCCAGGTATGTAAAGCTACCCAAGTGAGAGAATTATATCCTCTCTTATTCCTCATCAGTTAGATGTTTGACCAGGGTTTGAAATCCTAAACCTTGATTTTTGTTAGCTATGAGTAGTATCTCTTGAATTTCACATGAAACCTATTGTGTTCTCGATTATGCATTGAATGGATGATTTACATATCCTCTCATATTTATAAAGGTAATTTAGCATTACAAATTCAATTCATGGGTTACAGTAGTTAGTTTATGACCTTGTTAAAGAAGCATGACATGTCTTTCAAAGGCATTATTCAGAAAAGCTTTATGAATTTTCTTATGTATACTGATATGACTTTCAAATAAGTTTACTTCCTATTTTAAAATCTCATGCTAGTATAGTCAGACACAATTTTGAGCTTAGAGGCTCACCAGCAGTATTTCTCAGTTAGTTGAGAATCAGGCTCGTTAGTTATGTCATATGCAGTGATTTTGAGATAGAAATCTTTACAACAGACTTTTTAGTTACCTTAGAAAGGTTTTCACTTTATGAGCATTTACATCTTTTGAAAAGATTATTTAGCACTGAGGCGGGTAAGGGTTTAGATAACCTAAATCCCAAAGCTACATTGCTAGCGTAGGATAGGATCGTGCCATTAATTCAGGCGACTCCTCATATAGCCATATGTAAAGGCTTAGTATGGATCCATAGTTCAGTATCGTTCCTTACCCCGGCAAGGTTTGGAACAGCTCTCCCAATTGGGCCAGAGGTTGGACATCATGCTCATGTGATGTTTGTCGGTTTAGAGAAACTCCCAACTAAACTAATGTATTTTCAATACTTATTATTGATACAAAAATTTCAAATTTTCATAGCAGTTGTACAAATTTTTACACTTGTGTTTCACTTGCATCAGTTAGTTACATTTCATTCATTATCCATTTCTCTTCTATTAGCTCAGTATTTCAATTTAGCCTTATTGTTTCACTCTTTTATTTACATACCGTACATTCCATGTACTAACATTATTTGATGTTGCATCTTTAAATGATGCAGATTCAAGTACTCAGGATTGGCAACAGATGCATCACTAGGATCTCTTACATTCAACATTGGTAAGACCTCCTACCTTTCCAAGGTCTCTAGTCTATTTATCTATTAGTAGTAGTTGCTAGTAGATCATCCACGTAGCCCAAAGCCTTGTTTCGGTAGACTATTTCAAATGTTTAGAGGCTTTATAAATGAGTCAGTTTAGTGACAATCAACTTATTTTACAAACATTCTTATTTTTAGGTTTCATATATAAAGCTATTGAGTTTATTTTCTAAAATATTGCATGCTTGCTTATTTAAAAGCTTCAACGCGGTTCATCAAGTATTTAGTATTGTAGTAAGACATCCAAAGAGTCCGCTTGGGCCATTAGTGATTTCGAGTGCCGGCCACGCCCTGAGCAGAGTGTAGGCTCAGGGCGTGACAAGATCCCAGTAAGGTATGTAAATTGGATATGACTCCTTCTCATAAGCTCCTATTTGATTTGGTGGATAAATGCATCCTATCCATTTCTGAAAGAGAAATGAAGCAAACTATTTGTATATGATCATCATGGATATAATTGACCAAGAAATATTGGTGAACCTTCCCTCTCTAATGGTCAAACATATAACTAAAGCAACAGCAGGTTCACATGCCTTACCATATAGATTCTGGCTAACAAGTATTTACTCATTTAAAGTACCCCTAGGAGCAAGGAAGATGGTAGAAAATAAGGATATGATTAGTGAATTTACACTTGCAAATTGTAACCTACTTTAAAAGGCACCATGTTCTAAGAGAATCAAAGATCAAACAACTGTTGAAAGAGCTTGAACAAACAATTAAAGAGAAAATAATGGTTGAAGGTGAGAATGCTGAGTTGAAATTTAAGGTAGAGGAACTAAAATCTGAGATCTTGACTGAGCAAAAAGTTGTTGCAGATAGAATTGAAAATATTCTAGCCCACATCATTTCTTCCTCCCTAGTTCTTCTTTTTGAGTCCAAATCCTGAAATTTCTAAGATCCTGTTGTGATTTTTTTGGTTGCTTTGTAGCAAAGGTAACAGTTATAGACAGGTTAATGTAACTATTAGTATGATGCATGTTGTATGATTATGGTTCTTTTTTTTAATGAAAAAAGTTCCTTTCTAATCAAAGCTATTGTGTTATTATCTTATTTGGATTAAAAGTTGCTTTTTCTTTTTTAATGATGCCAAAATTAGGAATATTTAAGTAATTTTTTTGGTGTTCATATAAGTATATTCATGTACTAGTAGGCTAGACTGTAAAGAAACATGTTCTTACATATAAAGGAACCTGGTTCTATGTAGAAAGCACTGAATATATTCAGGATTGATGAAAAGAAGATACAATGTCCTGAGGAAAGATTTAAAAGAATGTTCATGATGAGAGAAGTTGCAAAAGAAGGTTCATTATGAGTGAAGTTGCACACAGCACGGTATAAAGTTGTATAAAGACTTGTAAACCTTAGCTGTAGAATAAAGAACTTGGTCCTTAAATTGATACTAAAGAGATGTTATTTGAAAAAGACATATCGATCTGATCAGGTTCTCAAACTTAGTCATCTAGTGGATTGCATTTAATGGAAGGTAAGATATATATGGACTAAAATAAGCTTAACATCCTGTGAAGCTTACATAGACTGAAGCAAGCTTACAAACCTTGCTGAGGTCTACATGGACTGAAGTAATCTTATAAACCTTACTTAAGTTAGATGGTCAGAAGTTAGAAGTCAGAATCTAGATCAGCAATGGAGTTGGTTCTTAGGATTTCGATTGTCAACATAGGAGTTTTCCTTAAAGAGGAAAATGTGCATAAGAGCATATAAAGATTGATGAAATTAGAAGAGGGCACATGAATAAGTATGAAGTTGTTATGAGTTTGTCATCATCAAAAAGGGAGAATTTTTTGAGTTGTTATAATCTGAAACTTCATTCAAGATCGTATAATGTGATTGATAAAGACTGTACAGATGGCAATCAATGCACATGAAAAATAAACGAAGAAGTACAAGAATCAAGTCTTTAGATGATCTCCAAAGGAACTGGTGATAATGGCAACAAAGTAGAGGAATTGCTCAGAGGATCTGTTCCTTCATACTAGAAATTAAGACTGTTTGGTCTATGCAAGAGGAAGCTATTTCACGCGCATAAAAAGAAACCTCATAGAATTGTATTTATCTTTATTTCAATTCTGCAAGAAACTGGAGTTTAAGACATGAAAAGTAATCATAATTGAACAAAAGAAATTAACTTGGAATAAGGAGAAGTTTGGCCAATTCTAAACTAAGTCAAACAAAGATTGGATTCCTGAAAATTCTTGAACCAAATTTTGGTTGAATTGGAAGAACATAAACGGCTACTCTAACTCCTAGATAAAGCATTTCTTTAATGCTTTATAGATTGGCCATCGTAGAAGAGATACTATGCATATATAGAAATCTATAGGAGAGAAACTTGAAGACAAGAGTCAACTGATATAATGAAGAACCTCTTTCTATCAAGTTTTTTCAATACTATTTTGAGTTGTAATAGTTAGATCCTTGTGATTCCAAAACTATATGCTTTTACATTCCTAGTGATTTGTATAGGTGTTGGATTTGTATTGAGTTGTAAAGGAACTTCTTAGAATGTGGAGTCTTTGAAGAGTTGGTGAGTTGCTAACAGTTAGGAAGAATTGTTGAGGGTTGAGGTAGGTGTTGTTAGAGTCAATTCCTTAGGTGTACAAGGCATTGTAATCTTAAAATTGCTCGAGTTATAATAGAGAGTTTGGAGAAATCCAATTGGAGATAGGTTGTGGTTTTTGCCTTCCTTGAACAAGGAGTTTTCCACATAAAAATTCTTGTATTGATTTGCTTTTTTACATTTTACCTTCTTGAGTAGTTGCTGAAAGAACCTAGTTCTTTCATGTAGTATGTCACAACAAAATAACAATCTTATAGTTTGATAAATTTTAGTATTATAATTTGACTTATTTTAAAGTCCCAATATGAGAAGAAGAATTTATTTGCATATTTTTCTATTTTAAATAGATTGCAATGGATTACACGTGATATGTAGGTTGTAGCATAAAAATTTATTGATGGAAGTTTATGGTATTAAATTTAACATATTATAAATAAGTTTATGAAGGTCAATTTGGAATACTTTATAAAAAAAATTGAGTAATATTTGGTTACAAGAGAATCAAATTATTGGGGTTGAATGGTGATTGGTTGAGTTTGGACTACTTTATGGACTAATTTTGGGCTAGCTTTTGTCTTGGGTTAAGATGGGTAGTGTCCAAACTTAGCTCATTTGTAACATAGCACATGCCCAACCCATTAAAACTTTGGTGGGTTGGGCGGGTTAAATGGGTTTGGATATTGGCCTTTAAATATTTTTAAAAAAAAAGAGAAAAAAACACCTTCGATACTTATTATCATACTCATTTGATATGGTACTAGTTTGTAGCCTCCTTTGGTGCACAAATATTATTTATAATCATCGATGCCACACTTAAAATGCTCATTTTGGTCCCTCATCCTTTTGCCGAAGTATTTCCACATCTGTTGTAATCTGTCTAATTACTTTTTGATCTTATAATCCTCAGATGGTCCCCATGCTCCGATTTTGGTGCGATTTTCAAGCTTTAAATTTTTGGGGTCTTCAAACCACTGTCGCTAGTTCCAATTCATGGGTCAGTAGTATTTTTAATTGTTCTAGTGTTGCCTCGAAGCATAAGAAACCACTTTGCAATGTTGCATTACGAAAAATTCAAAATCAACTCTTGAAGTATCACAATAAATCACAAGCCCTTTGCCCTAACTGGTAGAGTGAACACTACTGATGTAGACAACTAGGACTCCTTGAAAACTCTTTTAACATGCATCCGACCATTCGAGATTAATCACATTTGTGTCAACTTTGTCAATGGAGAAGTGAGAGAAGAAAATCCTGCCACAAACCTTCTATAATTACAAAGCTCCACAATCTAAAACTGTCAAAAGAAATTGAACATGATTGTTGCAACTGTTCATTCCTTAATTTCACAATCACAGATGTCATCACACGAGAATAGGTGGAGGACTTATTAAAGGCATAAATGGGGGAGAGAGAAGAATAACACTTAGCGTAATAATACTGAAGGAAAACTGTACACTGTTTCTTTCCAAAAGAACCGAAAATATCATATTGATTATTTTGATACTTTCAGAAGATTTGCAACTAAAAAGTATGCCTTTTACTGTGATACCCAACCAAGTCTAACAAATTCTGAATCTATGTTGGCATTGTAAGCCTGGGCCAATTCATCACAACCTTAATATTTTCGGGATCTGCTTTGATTCCTTCCCTGGAGACTACATCACCTAAGAATTTTGTGTAATCCAACCAAAATATACATTTGAAAATTTTAGCATACAATTTATGTGCCTTTAGCATTTGCAAGGCTACTCTAAGATGATCTGCATGGTCTTTTTCGCTCCACGGATATACCGGAATATCATCAATGAAATGATCACTAATGTGTAAAGGAAGGGCTTAAAGACCCTAGTCATAAGGTCCACTTGAGTCTTGAGTTGTAGGGTCATTTGTCTGCCCAAAAGACATTACTTCCTACTCAATGTGCCCGTAGCAAGTTCCACGGTCATTTTCGAAATATCTTTCTCTTATCTTGAACTGGTGGTATCCCGACCTTAGATAGGTTTTGGAAAAATATTTGGTATTCTGCAATTGATCAAACAAATCGCCAATCCTTGGCAATAGGTACTTGTTCATATGGTGACCTTGTTTCGATGTCGGTAGTCGATGCACATCCTTAACAAACCATCCTTCTTTTTGAGAAATAAGACATGTGTGCCCCAAGTTGAAACAGTTGATCTAATAAAATCATTTTCTAGGAGATTATTCGATTTCTCTTTCAACTCTCTTAGTTCTACGAGAGTCATCCTATACGGTGGAATCGATATGGTTTGTGTGTGTGACAGAACATCAGTCCCAAAATCAATCACCCTATACAGGGAAATCTCAAAGCTCATGGGAGAATACTTTCGGATGTCCATTCACTATTGGTATAGACTGAAGGTTCATTGCCTCGGCATTAATATCCGACAGCTTGTTTGGTTTTGTGCCTAATCAACTTATGTATTTTCTTAAAAATGTAGAATACTCCTTTTATGGTGCATCATTTTCATTCCCATAAAATTGGGTAGATGGAAGTCAATCAGTTATAAGAAGACGTGCATTTCATTATTTATAAATGATAATATTTGGGACAAATTTTCACGAACTCGCATGATTCCTGTCGAATTAGTCTTTTGATCACCAATATTGATGTGGTAAGAGGACTGTAGTAACATTGAACACATGATGCTAGAATTAGAGGCAAATTGGCCAAGCAACATAATTTTGACAACTATATTATGTACTTTGATAAACTTCCTTTGTTATCTTATTGTGCATAACAAGGACTAAGTGATAGATGTACTTACCCATAGGCATAACACATTCCCCCTCTATTCTAAGATTGGTCCATTCAGAAATTCGAATTTCACAACTTTGGCACGGCAATCATGTGTGGCGTAACACGAAGATAGTCAATTCATGCCCATAATAACATCAAGGTCAGTCATTTCTAACTCAAGCAAGTCGACACAAAATCAGCAACCAGAGTAAAACACAGAGAATGGCTCACCTAGTTGTTCCGACTTTATCCCAAACTTCATAGCATTAAAAGGGGTCTACATAGGACAAGATCGATTTGGGGTATATGAGAGCATACACATCATGAGGAAGGATTATCAATATACTTCTACTTACGACAGTCATAGCCCATAGGATGAGAGAACCCAAACTTTCTAGCTCCACAAGTTTAGGCTATTAGGACTGTCAAATTTTGATTTCCAGAACTCATAACCAGTAACATACTTATAAATCTTCGGCATAATCATGCTTTCTTTCATTCTTAGAACACTCATCTATTATTACAGTTCTTTTTTAATTTCTATTTTCCTTTTGCTTATTGAATTGGGATTGGGTGCACAAGGAATATTTTTCTTCGGCCTCCAGCATATTTTCACGCATTTCTAATGTAACCTTGTATTATCAGAATGACCATCCAAGCGTGGTCCATGATTGACAATAATCAAACCGTTCTTCCACTGTTCTATTTTTAGAATTTGGAAAAATAAATGTGCTAACTGCGAAATAAACTTTATAACAATACCTTCACTGATCCAAGGATACAATGACCCACAATTGGGTGCTAACTACCTGGAAGAACGGAATCAGAACAAAAGAAAAATCAAAACACATGTACACATGCTACATCAAAGAAAACTTTATCGAAGGAACGGGGTGAATGAGGCAGTGTCTACTCCAATGTCTTCAGAAGCCTAAACAGCCCCGCTGCCTCTCTAATCCTTGAGAACTCGATACAAAATGCTTGTACTTCAATGAAGAGATCATGGACTGCGAAAAACAAGACACACATTTAAGTGCTCAGCCAACAAGTATATTCTTTCAGCTTCCTGGTACCTCAGATTTATGTTGTCCTCCAAAAAGTCAATCAAAGAACAACTAGGAACCAGCTATTTCCCAAAATAAAATGCAAATGTAAACTACTGCGTAGCACTAAAATGGAAAACGATGAAAGAACAGAAATCAAGCAGGGTACACTATGAAATGGATAAAAGCATGGTCAAACCATACAGTTCACACATTTTGCACTTTAACAGCAGTTTGTCAAGACTAGGCTCAGAAAGTTGCTGCAAGCTGATGTACCAGATTTCAGTGAGAAGTAAACATTAATCCAAACATTAAAAGTTGGTTTGATGCAGCTAGCCTCTCGTAATTATTATCCCAGTCATCCTCTGTTGCAACCCCACAAATAGATTGGCACTCACACTCCCAATTGGTTGTTCGTTTCTTTTTGAGTTCTCAAACTACTTATTATAAACAGTATGCAATATATGTAGTTTTTCTATCTATTTATTAAGTCCCGTAACAAAGAGATGATAATAGACACTTACCATTAATGATCTTATTCCGGATCAAGCTCTGTAGGAAAACACAGACAAGTCTTACAAGTCGGTTTTGCATATATCTATCCTGAAATATTGGAAAAGAGGTATGTAATCATGCAGCCAATGAGAATAACATCATAAATTCTAGGAATGCTAATTATGCTAGTAAAAGGAAACCAATGAGTGTGTTATGACACTCAATTCATATGTCACAGATCCTCTCCTTCCTACATTAGAAGAATTATCTTGTAGGTCTCCTGAAATCTGCAGAGAGGCAATGAGATCATGTCTGTCTCTGTCTTTTCCACCGTTACATCTCCCATGTATACATTAGAGCCACTGCCACCAACCAATATGACAGAAGAATACAGTAAAACAGATTCAAATCCCTTTTGTTGTGATATTAAACATCAATTCACTGACTTCTGCTCTTTACCAGCTATAACAAAAATAACTACGTGATCGAAACAGAATGAGACACAAAGGTCATTACAATCTTCAGAAGCAGGATAGTTGCAGGCAACAATTACACTGTTTCCCACATTAGCAGTATTTCACCCCTTAAACATGTCTTGTGATAAAGAAAGTCATCAAAGAACCTACAGAAATACCAAGTTTCGTCTACCAAAACACCAATCTGAAATTGAGATGCACAATATGGGTGAGAAACTAACTCAAAAATAGCATGGTGACCCAAGTAACTCATGGTCAGTTAAGAGTTTGATTAAGTCGCACTCTAAATGACCTAATAATTGCCAGTCAAATAGATTGAGTGAAAGTTTAATTAATAGGAAAGAAGTTATGCAGATAGAGGACCTTGATGTTCTCGCAGGAAGATATACAATTGGTGATGTACATATGTATGAATTCAGTTGGCAATTCAACTGCTTGAGTGAGCCTGTTAACAACTTCCATAGAATGAAGACTCATCTCCATATTAACAAGAACTGTAAAATATCTGCAACCACAAATAAACTGCAGAATCTCAGAATGTGTGAAATTCGGTGCAAACATCCACACAAAACACAGTGCTAGTTCTGCAACGGTTTGAATAAACCACCCAACTGAGACTTGTAATATATGAACTAGTATATGGGGCTCTGAGATCGGGATCACAAGGGTATCAGGTATGCTAATCAATGAACAAGGGAACAAGGGAACAAGGAACGAAGACATACTCTGCAATCTCTGGTGAATTGACCAGCTTAACCAGAACTTCAACTGCAATAACAGGATTGTTCTCCACAAGTTCCTGAAAAATAAACATAGTTCTTCAGAATCAAGCAGAGCCACTAGTTATTAGGCACTCACAATACATTTAGGGTTGCAGAATTCATACTGGCAGCTTCCTTGGGGTCAACCCACAATGGTAGACAAGCTTTGGATCATTTGCCAACTCCAACAGTACTTGCTGGTCAAGAGTACAAGTAACACTTTCAAAAAATGCCTAATGTATGCAACAAAAGTCTCAACAAATGTGCGTGAAAAAGAATTATGCGCCTAATGAGCTTTCTCGATCATTACTCTCTTGATAGTCATAAGAAACAAATAACTTGATATACTAAACCAAAAACTTCCATAAGAATTATTTTGAACAAGGAATGAACAACTTCCATGTAATGAAGATCTGAAAGAATACTATCTGACCAGCCGGGTGCAGAGCTTCTCCATTCTCTCCAGAAAATTGATTCAAGTAGTGAGCGACTACCAAACAACAACAGCAAATCTACGGGAAAATGCATCCAGTTTCTAACCAAACATGGTAACTTAAGCTAGAATAAGGCGACATGAAAAGCGATCAAGTTGAACCTCGATTTCAGTCTGAGAACATAAAGGAAAACCTTTCATTTTTGGTAACAAATTCTACAATACCACTGAGGAGATATCATAGGCCATATGATACTATTGAGTATAATTGTCCCATTTGGTGTATAGGAACTTCCAGGTCTTGGCTACTCTACTATTTACTTTAAAAGTTTTTGGTTGATGGCTCAAATTCTTCCACTTGGTATCAAAGCAGACAATTGGTAAGCTCATTCTCACTCATAAGTTTGTCATGAACAATTACACCTCAACTGCAAACAAATTGGGGTCAGCTATATGAATCCTCACTGACAATGTCGCTCCATTTAAGTTCATCTTTGGCTAATATCATACAAAGACAAGTGAGAGGATGTTAAGCTATATGGTTGTTCCCACTGTTGTCAAAGGCGCGCTTAAGCCCTAAAGTGAGGCTCAAAATATGTTGAGCGCTTCGTCTCGCTTAATGTGCGTTTCACTGTCGTCATCAAGGCTCTAAAACATACTTTTCCTTGCAAATGAGCGTTTCTTGAAGAGGCGACACTAAGCAATTAACATTTTTCACTTAATTGTTAATTTTTTTTTAATTTCTATGTCCATATATTTGTTGTTCATGCTTATAATTATTAGTCTTGGACTAAACATATATATTTGTATTTTTTATCCATTTGCGCTTATTTTAATTAAAGCCCACTCTTTATTTGCGCTTTGCGCTTAAAGCCCCAATAAAGCCTTTTTACGCTTTTCGCTTTTGATAGCACTAGTTGTTCCACATGGAATGTATAAGATTTTCCAAGAGTTAATACAGGTTTTGGTCTTACTTCATCCACTGTCTTAAATTTTAGTTGCATGCTAAAATTCTTTCACAAGTACAAATAAGTGGCAAGGAGGAGAAACTTCATTAGCTGCAAAATTAGTAGTAGAGGATTGATCAATTTTTTGGGTGAGCGAGAAATTCGTCTGGAGCAAACCTTTTGGGTCAAGAACCTTCGAAACTCGAGACCCTTCTCCACTTATATACTAGAGTTAGTTTCCCGAGCACATGTTTTGAACTTAAAACTTATTGGACTAATCCCTAGGGGCCAATTAGTAGAGGATTAATCTTATTGTAACATTCTTTATCTAGTGTAAAAAGGAACTTAAAACATATCCAGAAAATAGGGAATAATATGGTTCGAAAATTTAACATCTATAGGAGGCATGTCGGCATAATTGCAACAAAGGGCTATAGAAGAGTGTTATTCTAAGCCAGAAATTACGAACAACTACGGACAAAAAGACAACTATTAAGAGCAAAACTTTGTTTGGTTCATTATTTTTAACGTTTCTAATTCAAACAAAATATAACTCTTGGTAGAAACTCTGAATGGCACTTTCGATTGCTTCTAGTTCAGTGATAGTTATCCCATCTACCTCTAGTAAATCAATGGAGTTGAATCTCTTGTGCGAATTAGCCATCCTGTGGAAGCACTTAGTGTTTATGTCTCCACTCTTCAACCACTGTACTCTTGACCTCTGTCTCCATACTAGTTCTTCCTTTTTAGCTACCTCATCAAACTCCATGCCTAAGTGAGTCTTTCGCACTAATTCATCATCAGAGAGTTTCATTGTTCCTGAATAACTTCCCATGTACTCAACTGTTGCAAGATGTCTTCTTTCCTCTGTTTTCGGTTAATTTCTGCTCAACTGGATCAACTCCCTTTTAAGTAGGTTTAGCTTGTTTGCTAATATGTATGCAGGTCCGCCAGTGTTGGGAAAGGAACTCCACCCCGTCTTTGACTTTATCTTTAAAGCCCTCTACTTCTAGCCACCAGTTTTCAAATCTAAAGTAAGACTTATGGAAACTCCAGTCCCCACATGTGAGAAGAATAGGATTGTGATCAGACCCTATCCTTGGTAGAATTGTCTGCCTCACCTGAAGGAAAGCATCCCCCGGTCAGCTGAATATAAAAACCTGTCAATCCTTGAAGCACTACTGTGATTTTCCCCCCTTCTCCATGTAAAGGATCCTCCAAACAAAGGAGGATCCACCAGCTCCAGATTGTTAATGCACCCTGAGAATTCCGCCATTGCAACTGAGATTTTGTGATAATATGCTCTCTGTCACAAACCTTGTAACATTGAAATCCCTGCATACCACCCATGGCCCCTCAAAATTGTTTCTGTACACTTCAAGTTCATCCCACATATCCCTTCTCCTTACTCTGTTACAATCGGCATAGACTGCACTCTTAAATCCCGATTGATTCCAGTATACTTACAAGTGATTACTTGACCAACAATATTCACCGGTTCCCTCTTCCACTCTCTTTTATCCCACATTATCAAAATCCCTCCTCTACTACCTCTTGCCTCCATATGTTCTTCCCCCACCCATCTAGCCCATAAAACCTTAAGCATACCTTTCATATCTCCCTCCAGTTTAGTTTCTATCAGAGCATAAACATTTTCCCTCCATTGGTGCACAAGTTGTTTCACCAACTTCCTTTTATCCACCCCATTTAATCCCCTCACATTCCATGAGATGATTTTGTTTTCTCATTGGTAGCCAATTGGTGGTCTCCTCCCCTTCCTCAACTCACTTCTTGATCCCCCATCTTTATACTTTACATCAAATATTAAATTTCTAACCTCTTTAGGAACCAGTTGATTTTCTCTGTTATTAACTTAAGGAACCCACCTTCTTAGGTCAAGCTTTTTTTTTTGATAAAGTAACATTTGTATATTGACCAAAACAGCACATAGGTTGTGCTGAAACCATATTTACATAGCAAAAGGAAGAACTGATCAAAACCTAACAGAATCCTAGGATATCTATGATCGACTCAGTATCTTCTATGTAGATTTGTCTGCACCAAAAGCAAAAAAGTCTAATGCAATTCAATTTGATTTTCTGTACTGAACTGCTAGTGTTTTCAAAACATCTGGAATTCCTTTCTTTCCGGATTGTCCACCATATACAAGCTGGGACAATCCTCCATCTATCCTTGTCTGCAACTCCTGCTCCTGCCTCCTCCCAGCTAAAGAGAACCTCAGTTATCTTCCAGGGCATTGTCCATGCTATGCCTCTGAGGTTGGTAAAAATCCTCCATAGCTGATCTGTAACCTTGCAATGTAAGAATAGATGACTGATTATCTCAAGTTTTTCTCCACAAAGAAAGCATCTTGAACAAAGGGGAATCCCTCTCCTGCTAAGATTATCTTGGGTCAAAACAGCTTCATGTGCTAATAACCATGTGAAACAAGAAACCTTAAAAGGTATCTTTACTTTCCAAATGTGTTTCCAAGGCCAATGAGCTATCTGTTGATTGTCTTGATTCAACAGCTTGTAAGCTGAACTTACTTTAAAGAGTCCTTTACTGTCTTCTTTCCAGCATAGACAATCTGCTCCCTCCTGTAAGCTTTTGAAATCTTCCTACACTTTGAAAAACTCAGTCAATGTATCCACTTCCCAGTCATTTAAATTCCTTCTGAGTTGTATGTTCCACCCCTGTGAGGACCATGCATCTGCTACTGTTATCTGATGTTGCGCCAGTACATGAATACTAGGATATATATCTTTAAGACACCCCCCACCCAGCCAGTTATCTTTCCAAAAATGATGTTTTGTACCCATTGTTCACCTTTATGGAGGTGTGATTCCTCATATAAGCCCACAATACTCTTATAGATCTCCACAGACTAACTCCATAAGGAGAGTGTACTTCATTAGTCATCCAACTGTTGTCTTCCCCATATTTTGCGCTGATAATATCACTCCAGTAGGATGAGGGCTCGTGTGCATATCTCCATAGCCATTTTGAGAGCTTTGTTGTGCAACTTTAGATTTTTAGTACCTAGTCCACCTTGCTTTCTGCCAAGTAAAACAAACCTCCATTTGACTAAATGGGAAGCTTTCTTCTCCTTGTTTCCTTCCCATAAGAAATCCCCTCTAAGCTTGTCCAATCTCTCAATAACCCCCACTGGAATAGGAAAAAGTGACATCATATAAGTAGGAAGTGCATCAAGGACTGAGTTTATAAGAGTGATCCTTCCACCTAGAGATAGGTCCTGGGTTTTCAGCTGGCTAGTTTCTTTTCACTTTCTCCACAACTGAGTTCCAAACCTCTTTAGACTTGGATTTGGCTCCTAAGGGCATTCCAAGATAAGTAGTTGGCAGGGCTCCAACTTCTCCACCCAAAACCGAGGACAACTGGTTCATATTTGCAACTTCATTAATAGGGTATAAGTGACTCTTTCTCCAATTTATATGCAAACCTGAAACCCCTTCAAATAACACCAATATGGTTCTTAGGACTCGTAGTTGGTCCTCTTCAGCATCACAAAAAATTAGTGTATCATCAGCATATTGAAGATGTGTGACTTCCATACTGATATTTGTGTTCCTCACCATCTCAAAACCTCTAAGCCACAAATTGGAATTTGCGATCTTAATCATGTTATTCAGCCCTTCCATAACTAAGATGAACAGGAGAGGAGACAGAGGATCTCCTTGTCTTAAACCTCTCTGAGATGGAAAGAATCCCTTGGGGGATCTATTGATGAGTACTGAAAATTTGACAGTTGATATACAGAACTTCATCCATTTGATCCATTTTCCTCCAAATCCCATACATGTCAACACGTTCAACAAGAATTCCCAGTTGACATGATCATATGCCTTTTCAATATCTAATTTGCACAAAATTCCTGGCTTCTCTTGTTTGATTCTGGAATCCACAACTTCATTTGCAATCAAGACAGCATCCATTATTTGTCTACCTTTGTTAAAAGCCATTTGGTGAGAGTCCACCAACTTGTCAACCACCTTCTTCATTCTTTCTGTTAGAACTTTTGAGATCAGCTTATATACACTGGCTATCAAGCTTATAGGCTTGAAATCTCTCAGTTCCTTTGCCCCCGTCTTCTTAGGAATTAAAGTTATATAGGTAGCATTATAGTTTTTCTCAAAAAACCATGAGTGTGAAAGTTATGGAAAGTTTCCATGATGTCATGCTTAAGTATCTCCCAACATTTGATAAAGAAACCCATCGTGTAACCATCTGGTCCAGGAGCTTTATCCATGGCACACATCTTCAAGCAAGTAAGCACCTCTTGTTCCTCAAAGTCACCCTGCAAGAATTCTCTCTCTTCTTCACTAATGGTAGGGCAGTTGACAAACTTGCTGACAGGTCTCCATTCAACAGTTTCAGTATAGAGGTTTTGATAGAATTCAATGATCTCCCTCTTAATCCCTTCTGGCTCCTCCACTGTCTCATCTTGTATCACTAGTTGACTTATGTGATTGCTTCTCTTATGTGAGTTGGCCACTTTATGGAAGAACTGCAAACGATATTTTACTGCAAACGATATTTTCCTTCAGATGTTTTGATTTTAAGTCATTAAAAATGACTTGGGCTGCTCTGTCAGGCCCGAATCTTTTTGTAAACTGAAATGGTGTGCTAGACTGGCCCACACTTTTGACTTAAAAACCTTGGGGCCACCATCTCTCTTGCATGTGGACCTAAATCAGATTTTAAAATATTAACAGCTGTCCCCACATGCTCTTTATCAGCAGCACATGGTATAGCCCTGTTTTCAGTACCTTCCTCTGACAAATAGCACATCTTTGTCCTCCGGACTGTTGATAGCTTTGGACCAGCAGTCTCTTCGCCAAAACCCAGCAACTCCGATGATTCCGGCGACGTTGGTTCAAATCGTACCTCTCTCTCTTTGGTCAAGCTTTTTGAGTAAATCTTCTACCTCCTTTTCCATTCCGTCAAAACTGATATTTGTGTTCCTGACCATCTCAAAACCTCTAAGCCACAAATTGGAATTTGCGATCTTAATCATGTTATTCAGCCCTTCCATAACTAAGATGAACAGGAGAGGAGACAGAGGATCTCCTTGTCTTAAACCTCTCTGAGATGGAAAGAATCCCTTGGGGGATCCATTGATGAGTACTGAAAATTTGACAGTTGATATACAGAACTTCATCCATTTGATCCATTTTCCTCCAAATCCCATACATGTCAACACGTTCAACAAGAATTCCCAGTTGACATGATCATATGCCTTTTCAATATCTAATTTGCACAAAATTCCTGGCTTCTCTTGTTTGATTCTGGAATCCACAACTTCATTTGCAATCAAGACAGCATCCATTATTTGTCTACCTTTGTTAAAAGCCATTTGGTGAGAGTCCACCAACTTGTCAACCACCTTCTTCATTCTTTCTGTTAGAACTTTTGAGATCAGCTTATATACACTGGCTATCAAGCTTATAGGCTTGAAATCTCTCAGTTCCTTTGCCCCCGTCTTCTTAGGAATTAAAGCTATATAGGTAGCATTATAGTTTTTCTCAAAAAACCATGAGTGTGAAAGTTATGGAAAGTTTCCATGATGTCATGCTTAAGTATCTCCCAACATTTGATAAAGAAACCCATCGTGTAACCATCTGGTCCAGGAGCTTTATCCATGGCACACATCTTCAAGCAAGTAAGCACCTCTTGTTCCTCAAAGTCACCCTGCAAGAATTCTCTCTCTTCTTCACTAATGGTAGGGCAGTTGACAAGCTTGCTGACAGGTCTCCATTCAACAGTTTCAGTATAGAGGTTTTGATAGAATTCAATGATCTCCCTCTTAATCCCTTCTGGCTCCTCCACTGTCTCATCTTGTATCACTAGTTGACTTATGTGATTGCTTCTCTTATGTGAGTTGGCCACTTTATGGAAGAACTGCAAACGATATTTTACTGAAAACGATATTTTCCTTCAGATGTTTTGATTTTAAGTCATTAAAAATGACTTGGGCTGCTCTGTCAGGCCCGAATCTTTTTGTAAACTGAAATGGTGTGCTAGACTGGCCCACACTTTTGACTTAAAAACCTTGGGGCCACCATCTCTCTTGCATGTGGACCTAAATCAGATTTTAAAATATTAACAGCTGTCCCCACATGCTCTTTATCAGCAGCACATGGTATAGCCCTGTTTTCAGTACCTTCCTCTGACAAATAGCACATCTTTGTCCTCCGGACTGTTGATAGCTTTGGATCAGCAGTCTCTTCGCCAAAACCCAGCAACTCCGATGATTCCGGCGACGTTGGTTCAAATCGTACCTCTCTCTCTTTGGTCAAGCTTTTTGAGTAAATCTTCTACCTCCTTTTCCATTCCGTCAAAACTGATATTTGTGTTCCTGACCATCTCAAAACCTCTAAGCCACAAATTGGAATTTGCGATCTTAATCATGTTATTCAGCCCTTCCATAACTAAGATGAACAGGAGAGGAGACAGAGGATCTCCTTGTCTTAAACCTCTCTGAGATGGAAAGAATCCCTTGGGGGATCCATTGATGAGTACTGAAAATTTGACAGTTGATATACAGAACTTCATCCATTTGATCCATTTTCCTCCAAATCCCATACATGTCAACACTTTCAACAAGAATTCCCAGTTGACATGATCATATGCCTTTTCAATATCTAATTTGCACAAAATTCCTGGCTTCTCTTGTTTGATTCTGGAATCCACAACTTCATTTGCAATCAAGACAGCATCCATTATTTGTCTACCTTTGTTAAAAGCCATTTGGTGAGAGTCCACCAACTTGTCAACCACCTTCTTCATTCTTTCTGTTAGAACTTTTGAGATCAGCTTATATACACTGGCTATCAAGCTTATAGGCTTGAAATCTCTCAGTTCCTTTGCCCCCGTCTTCTTAGGAATTAAAGCTATATAGGTAGCATTATAGTTTTTCTCAAAAAACCATGAGTGTGAAAGTTATGGAAAGTTTCCATGATGTCATGCTTAAGTATCTCCCAACATTTGATAAAGAAACCCATCGTGTAACCATCTGGTCCAGGAGCTTTATCCATGGCACACATCTTCAAGCAAGTAAGCACCTCTTGTTCCTCAAAGTCACCCTGCAAGAATTCTCTCTCTTCTTCACTAATATAAGGGCAGTTGACAAGCTTGCTGACAGGTCTCCATTCAACAGTTTCAGTATAGAGGTTTTGATAGAATTCAATGATCTCCCTCTTAATCCCTTCTGGCTCCTCCACTGTCTCATCTTGTATCACTAGTTGACTTATGTGATTGCTTCTCTTATGTGAGTTGGCCACTTTATGGAAGAACTGCAAACGATATTTTACTGCAAACGATATTTTCCTTCAGATGTTTTGATTTTAAGTCATTAAAAATGACTTGGGCTGCTCTGTCAGGCCCGAATCTTTTTGTAAACTGAAATGGTGTGCTAGACTGGCCCACACTTTTGACTTAAAAACCTTGGGGCCACCATCTCTCTTGCATGTGGACCTAAATCAGATTTTAAAATATTAACAGCTGTCCCCACATGCTCTTTATCAGCAGCACATGGTATAGCCCTGTTTTCAGTACCTTCCTCTGACAAATAGCACATCTTTGTCCTCCGGACTGTTGATAGCTTTGGACCAGCAGTCTCTTCGCCAAAACCCAGCAACTCCGATGATTCCGGCGACGTTGGTTCAAATCGTACCTCTCTCTCTTTGGTCAAGCTTTTTGAGTAAATCTTCTACCTCCTTTTCCATTCCGTCAAAACTGATATTTGTGTTCCTGACCATCTCAAAACCTCTAAGCCACAAATTGGAATTTGCGATCTTAATCATGTTATTCAGCCCTTCCATAACTAAGATGAACAGGAGAGGAGACAGAGGATCTCCTTGTCTTAAACCTCTCTGAGATGGAAAGAATCCCTTGGGGGATCCATTGATGAGTACTGAAAATTTGACAGTTGATATACAGAACTTCATCCATTTGATCCATTTTCCTCCAAATCCCATACATGTCAACACGTTCAACAAGAATTCCCAGTTGACATGATCATATGCCTTTTCAATATCTAATTTGCACAAAATTCCTGGCTTCTCTTGTTTGATTCTGGAATCCACAACTTCATTTGCAATCAAGACAGCATCCATTATTTGTCTACCTTTGTTAAAAGCCATTTGGTGAGAGTCCACCAACTTGTCAACCACCTTCTTCATTCTTTCTGTTAGAACTTTTGAGATCAGCTTATATACACTGGCTATCAAGCTTATAGGCTTGAAATCTCTCAGTTCCTTTGCCCCCGTCTTCTTAGGAATTAAAGCTATATAGGTAGCATTATAGTTTTTCTCAAAAAACCATGAGTGTGAAAGTTATGGAAAGTTTCCATGATGTCATGCTTAAGTATCTCCCAACATTTGATAAAGAAACCCATCGTGTAACCATCTGGTCCAGGAGCTTTATCCATGGCACACATCTTCAAGCAAGTAAGCACCTCTTGTTCCTCAAAGTCACCCTGCAAGAATTCTCTCTCTTCTTCACTAATGGTAGGGCAGTTGACAAGCTTGCTGACAGGTCTCCATTCAACAGTTTCAGTATAGAGGTTTTGATAGAATTCAATGATCTCCCTCTTAATCCCTTCTGGCTCCTCCACTGTCTCATCTTGTATCACTAGTTGACTTATGTGATTGCTTCTCTTATGTGAGTTGGCCACTTTATGGAAGAACTGCAAACGATATTTTACTGAAAACGATATTTTCCTTCAGATGTTTTGATTTTAAGTCATTAAAAATGACTTGGGCTGCTCTGTCAGGCCCGAATCTTTTTGTAAACTGAAATGGTGTGCTAGACTGGCCCACACTTTTGACTTAAAAACCTTGGGGCCACCATCTCTCTTGCATGTGGACCTAAATCAGATTTTAAAATATTAACAGCTGTCCCCACATGCTCTTTATCAGCAGCACATGGTATAGCCCTGTTTTCAGTACCTTCCTCTGACAAATAGCACATCTTTGTCCTCCGGACTGTTGATAGCTTTGGATCAGCAGTCTCTTCGCCAAAACCCAGCAACTCCGATGATTCCGGCGACGTTGGTTCAAATCGTACCTCTCTCTCTTTGGTCAAGCTTTTTGAGTAAATCTTCTACCTCCTTTTCCATTCCGTCAAAACTGATATTTGTGTTCCTGACCATCTCAAAACCTCTAAGCCACAAATTGGAATTTGCGATCTTAATCATGTTATTCAGCCCTTCCATAACTAAGATGAACAGGAGAGGAGACAGAGGATCTCCTTGTCTTAAACCTCTCTGAGATGGAAAGAATCCCTTGGGGGATCCATTGATGAGTACTGAAAATTTGACAGTTGATATACAGAACTTCATCCATTTGATCCATTTTCCTCCAAATCCCATACATGTCAACACTTTCAACAAGAATTCCCAGTTGACATGATCATATGCCTTTTCAATATCTAATTTGCACAAAATTCCTGGCTTCTCTTGTTTGATTCTGGAATCCACAACTTCATTTGCAATCAAGACAGCATCCATTATTTGTCTACCTTTGTTAAAAGCCATTTGGTGAGAGTCCACCAACTTGTCAACCACCTTCTTCATTCTTTCTGTTAGAACTTTTGAGATCAGCTTATATACACTGGCTATCAAGCTTATAGGCTTGAAATCTCTCAGTTCCTTTGCCCCCGTCTTCTTAGGAATTAAAGCTATATAGGTAGCATTATAGTTTTTCTCAAAAAACCATGAGTGTGAAAGTTATGGAAAGTTTCCATGATGTCATGCTTAAGTATCTCCCAACATTTGATAAAGAAACCCATCGTGTAACCATCTGGTCCAGGAGCTTTATCCATGGCACACATCTTCAAGCAAGTAAGCACCTCTTGTTGCTCAAAGTCACCCTGCAAGAATTCTCTCTCTTCTTCACTAATGGTAGGGCAGTTGACAAGCTTGCTGACAGGTCTCCATTCAACAGTTTCAGTATAGAGGTTTTGATAGAATTCAATGATCTCCCTCTTAATCCCTTCTGGCTCCTCCACTGTCTCATCTTGTATCACTAGTTGACTTATGTGATTGCTTCTCTTATGTGAGTTGGCCACTTTATGGAAGAACTGCAAACGATATTTTACTGCAAACGATATTTTCCTTCAGATGTTTTGATTTTAAGTCATTAAAAATGACTTGGGCTGCTCTGTCAGGCCCGAATCTTTTTGTAAACTGAAATGGTGTGCTAGACTGGCCCACACTTTTGACTTAAAAACCTTGGGGCCACCATCTCTCTTGCATGTGGACCTAAATCAGATTTTAAAATATTAACAGCTGTCCCCACATGCTCTTTATCAGCAGCACATGGTATAGCCCTGTTTTCAGTACCTTCCTCTGACAAATAGCACATCTTTGTCCTCCGGACTGTTGATAGCTTTGGATCAGCAGTCTCTTCGCCAAAACCCAGCAACTCCGATGATTCCGGCGACGTTGGTTCAAATCGTACCTCTCTCTCTTTGGTCAAGCTTTTTGAGTAAATCTTCTACCTCCTTTTCCATTCCGTCAAAACTGATATTTGTGTTCCTGACCATCTCAAAACCTCTAAGCCACAAATTGGAATTTGCGATCTTAATCATGTTATTCAGCCCTTCCATAACTAAGATGAACAGGAGAGGAGACAGAGGATCTCCTTGTCTTAAACCTCTCTGAGATGGAAAGAATCCCTTGGGGGATCCATTGATGAGTACTGAAAATTTGACAGTTGATATACAGAACTTCATCCATTTGATCCATTTTCCTCCAAATCCCATACATGTCAACACGTTCAACAAGAATTCCCAGTTGACATGATCATATGCCTTTTCAATATCTAATTTGCACAAAATTCCTGGCTTCTCTTGTTTGATTCTGGAATCCACAACTTCATTTGCAATCAAGACAGCATCCATTATTTGTCTACCTTTGTTAAAAGCCATTTGGTGAGAGTCCACCAACTTGTCAACCACCTTCTTCATTCTTTCTGTTAGAACTTTTGAGATCAGCTTATATACACTGGCTATCAAGCTTATAGGCTTGAAATCTCTCAGTTCCTTTGCCCCCGTCTTCTTAGGAATTAAAGCTATATAGGTAGCATTATAGTTTTTCTCAAAAAACCATGAGTGTGAAAGTTATGGAAAGTTTCCATGATGTCATGCTTAAGTATCTCCCAACATTTGATAAAGAAACCCATCGTGTAACCATCTGGTCCAGGAGCTTTATCCATGGCACACATCTTCAAGCAAGTAAGCACCTCTTGTTGCTCAAAGTCACCCTGCAAGAATTCTCTCTCTTCTTCACTAATGGTAGGGCAGTTGACAAGCTTGCTGACAGGTCTCCATTCAACAGTTTCAGTATAGAGGTTTTGATAGAATTCAATGATCTCCCTCTTAATCCCTTCTGGCTCCTCCACTGTCTCATCTTGTATCACTAGTTGACTTATGTGATTGCTTTTCTTATGTGAGTTGGCCACTTTAGGGAAGAACTGCAAACGATATTTTCCTTCAGATGTTTTGATTTTAAGTCATTAAAAATGACTTGGGCTGCTCTGTCAGGCCCGAATCTTTTTGTAAACTGAAATGGTGTGCTAGACTGGCCCACACTTTTGACTTAAAAACCTTGGGGCCACCATCTCTCTTGCATGTGGACCTAAATCAGATTTTAAAATATTAACAGCTGTCCCCACATGCTCTTTATCAGCAGCACATGGTATAGCCCTGTTTTCAGTACCTTCCTCTGACAAATAGCACATCTTTGTCCTCCGGACTGTTGATAGCTTTGGACCAGCAGTCTCTTCGCCAAAACCCAGCAACTCCGATGATTCCGGCGACGTTGGTTCAAATCGTACCTCTCTCTCTTTGGTCAAGCTTTTTGAGTAAATCTTCTACCTCCTTTTCCATTCCGTCAAAACTGACCCCAAACTGCTTGCTCAACTAAATAATGTTTTCTTGAACCCACGAATCGGCATCAATCACTGCTTCCTTTAAGCATTCACTAGAGTCAGACTGGATTGGGGTTAGCTCCTCTAGTGGTATAATTTGATTTTGAGAAGTCTCCCCTGTTTTTTTTTTTCATCTTCTCCTTCTTCGGTTAATGTCAGGATGTGAACCTAAGCCCTCAAAATTTAAGTTCTCCTCTGTCGCCCTCTCCACCTCCTCTATCTGCATGTGATTATCCGAGCCTCGTCTAACAGTGAGCTCTCTTCTCATCTCTGTAGCTAAAGCAAGTGATAACTCTCCCCTGTTCGGTATTACCCAAAGTCAAATTGATTTTGTCGGTAAAAGGTTCAGCCACCAAAGGGGTTTTCATCCTAATCCTTTAAGCCTATTCAAATTTGAGCCCAATTCTCTTAAATGAGAGAGGCCCAAATCTGCCCATAATTTTCCACATTACTACAACTGGCCACGTTTGATTCCCTTATTACCCCAGTGTAAAGACCCCTTTCCTTCTCCACATCTATTTCTGTTGGGTAAAACCCATCGACCTTTTCCCCTTTTCCCTCACTTTTCTCTATTTGCTCAGGCATCTGACAATCGTCTTTTTTACCAAAATCGTGCAATGAGGTGTCACATCTTTGCTAGTTGGTTTCCTCGATTTTTTCGAACGGCGCCGGTACTTCACACCACACTGGCTATCTATATCTCCACACACCATCTTCAACTTCAACGAAGGTCGGCATATTCTCTGACGAGCCCTCAACTCTGATTCTAGCCCACCTTAAATGGTTCTTAAGCCCCGTCTCCTCCTCTGCTTCCAACAAGCCATCGGATTTGTCCCCAATCTCCTTCATCACCCTTGTGGACCTGAGGTGAAGAGGCAATCCAAGAACTTTAATCCAACACCAATGGAATTTGGTGTTAAGTGGATACGCCCCTGCCAATAGCGACCATCCACTCCAGATAAATTATTTTCCTTGCTTCTTCCATTCCACCCTCAAGATATGATCAGCATCTTTTTCATTCTGGAACTCGAACAAGAATTGGGTCCCATTCATATCAAAAACTTGGATGTTGTGTACCCCAATCCAGGTCTGGTGTGACCATTTCCTTACCTCATTCCATGTGGGAATTTCATCACATTCTGGGAAGCTACCCACTAAACACCTTCTGAAGAGAAGATTCTCAGCTACCTCTTTCTTTCCCCCTACACTTTCACCATGTGACCACCTAGACATGTACATGGCTTCTTCAAAGCTTTTTCCTCCTTTGACTAGCCTGCCCTCTTTCGTCCCTTTGATATTAAGATTTTCCTGACCGGAGGATCCCCTATTAATGACGCTTTCCATTTTTAAAACCACATTCAACCACCCCCTTCATTGAAAGCATTTTATGGCACTATGATGATTGCTCTGGATTCCCCTATGACAGCAATAACTGAGATACAACAACCAAAGTTGTTGAATTTCATGGAACAGAACAAAGATGTTGCCTTGTCTCTACATTTCCATGATTTGTACACCCTGCCCTTGAAATTTGAAGCCTCTCTGATTCTCCGGGCTACCCCGTATAAAGCCTCTCTACTTAAGGTCGTTCTACTGATATGAATCCTAGATCTCTCAACCATTCATACCACACCTCCCTAGGAGATGGAATCGAAGTGATGTCGTATGATTTTCCCCCGGACCTAAAATAAATACGATTGTCCATGGATGATAAGAGGTATTACAGAGACAAAGAAAAAGAGGTTGAAAATCTGACTGGAGGAGGTATCACGCGTCGGTGTGTGACGCGCGAGGAGTCGGAACCTGGAAGGTTCTGACGGTTCATGCAATACTTTCTAGGGGTGGGTTTTCTTGAGTTAGGTCGCAGATGGTAGGTGGTGGCTATGGTGGAGAGAGATTGAGAGAAGAAAGGAGGGGGGATTCCGATGATCAGGAGGACCACCGGTGGGGTTTTGGGTTGATATGTGATTTAAACAATCACATTGGGATTCGTGCCGCTTTTCTTTGACTTTGCAAGTTAACTTCCTTTAATATATTTGCTTTTTGTCATTACATGTCCTTCCACATGTAAAAGAAGCTAGATACAATGCAATACAAATAATTGGAGTTTTTTCAAAGACTGTTTTTATACAGGAACGCAGTCTCGGGATGGATCATTGCTACCGAAAGTGAATCAAATGGACTTCATTATCTTGTCCTTCCTAAATCATTCACATCTTATCCTGCTTCAATAATTTGTCATGTAACTGGTTCACACTTCACCCAATTTAACAGTTGGGACATCCAAGTTTATCAAAACTTCAAAAGTGGCAGCTGGTTTGTCTCACTTGTCCACTCTAGATTGTGAGTCATGTTACCTCGGTAAGCATACTCGCTCCCATCTCCCTCGACGTCCTGATAATCAAAAAGTCGCCTTTCACTTTAGTCATTCATATATTTGGGGTCCCGGCCGGATCAGTTCGACCTTGGGATTGTGTTACTTTGTCAGTTTCATTAATGATTATTCTAGGTGTACTTGGATATTCTTGATGAAAAATCAACCTAAGTTGTTATTCTATTTGCCAGACCTTACACGCTGAAATCAAAAATTAATTTTTGGGTTTCTATCCGAACATTTCATAGTGATAATTCCCCAAAGTATTTATCTTCTCCATTTCAGCAATTCATAAACTCTCATGGGATCATTCATCAAAAATATTGTCCTTCTATATCTCAACAAAATGGGGTAGCTAAAAGGAAGAATAAACATCTCATTGAGACTGCTCGTACCCTATTCATATAATCTCATATTCCGTTGCATCTTTAGGGGGTATAGTTCCCACATCCTGTTATTTCATTAATCATATGCCACCTTCAGCTATCCAGTATCAAATTCCATACTCTATTTTGTTTCCTCACACACCTTTGTTCTCTTTTCGACCTTGTGCCTTTGGGAGCCGAATCATTTGGGGGGCAACTCATCAGTTAGAGGGACGGAAAAAGTTAAAGGGACGGAAACATATTAACTGGAGCTTAAAGAACAGATCCTTTCACCATTTTCCAGAATATAGAAATAGAGTTGGTTCATGGCAGGGGTATTGTCTTCAAAAGGAGTGATTGGCAATTGGATAGGAAACAACAAAAAAGAAATGCTCCCAGGCACCTTTTTCGAGATTACTCTCTCTCCTACATCCTAGGAGGTAGAGTCCCACGTTTCGGTGGCTTTTCGTGCCGGAAAGCCATTTCTTTTTTCTTTTAGTTATCATTCCCCGTGGTGGCTATTAAGCCTTTCTTTCTATGGTTATGGAGGAGGATACTATTTGCTTTGCTATGGATTTTAAGTATTTGGGTATTACACGGAGTTTTCTCGTGTTGAAGTTTGGTATGACTGGGTCGAGCATGGAAGGAATATGATGTGCAGGTCTTATTTCAAGTATGGCGTGGCTGTGTCAAGTGTTGAAGGAAGCCTCCAAGGTAAAAGGTAAGATTGTGAGAAGATGTAAGCGCCAGGAGCGGTTCTCTCAATTCTTTTGCGCCAGAACTACAATAAGCAGGGGAGATACATCAGCATGCAAGGCAAAAGAAGATCAGTTTAATTTATCCCAGAAGTGGACTTCAATGCTGGGTGGCTAGACCTAGCCATTAAAATAGAAAAGTTCATACAGCGCAAAGACATGAGGATAGCACTAAAAAATGACAGGACGATTGATTAGAGGATTCCATATGCAGAGTCAGTCAGGAGGAGTATATGGTCTTCTAGAGAGATTGATGAAGCTCAAATCTGGGAGAAGGGGGATACATCAGTTATTGAGGGGGGATCTAGTCCGACTCGGAATGAACTTCTTTGCAGGAGCATTTATAGCCACCTACAGACATTTCAGAGGTTCCAACCTTGTCAGAGATTCGTAGATGGGCAAGTGCTACCTGGAATCAAGCTCATGGTTTAAACATTTATGAAAAGGAAAATAACAATTTCCTTTTTGAATTCTCGTCAATAGCAGCCACATAACAGGTCTTAAGAGGTGGACATGGAAAAAACACAAATTCAGGCTAAAGTGGTGGTCTCCTACAATCGGCACAATCCAATCTAGGGCTGTCCGGAAGCAAACATGGATCAGTTTGGTTGGCCTCCCACTACAGTTGTGGTTTCATAAGGTCTTCAAGGCAGTAGGTGATTTCTGTGGTGGCTGGATGAAGAAGGAAGAAGAGATGGGGCTGAGTAATCATCTGAAATGGGCGAGAGTGCTGGTAAAAGGAGGAGGTGACTCTATTCCAAAGAAAATGAAGATTGAATTTCAAGGAACTGGGTATGTGATTCAGATATGGAGTGAAGCCCCAGCTAGGTAGCTAGGTTTTTCGTCAGAGGAAAAGAGGAGAAGCCTTCGGACCTTTGGATAAAAAAGGACGATATAGCTGGCATAGAAAAGATGTATGAGGTAGGGGACGAGGGGGGGCGACGCGGGTTCCTCAAAAGTTTTTGAAAAATTTAAGGACCCACGTGCCAGAGCACGCGATGCGTCTTTGAATAGGGAGAGAAATAAGAACTTGGGCTGCAAAGTATATGATCCGTTGGCCGAATTCTCAAATACAATCGAGTATGAGACAAGTGATTTTGGGCTAGCAGACCCTTTTTTGATAAAGTTAAAGGCATCCAGAATATTCTAGCAGCAGCAACTAACAGAATCAAATCTCGCAACACTCTTTCTTTGATTTGCCAGTGCACGTCGAGGGGGAGAATATTGAACAGATCGCTCAAAATGTAGCTGCCATAGATGAAGATGCTACATTGTCATTATTCAAAGCAATGATACGCTCTCTTTAGCCGTACATGCAAAGGACATTATCCAATTGGGAAAAAAGGAGCTTGGAGCTTTAAACATTGAGAACCTGTCATTTTGAATTCAGAAGAATTGACAGAAGCATTGGAGCAAGCACAGCAAATACCAACCTCAAGTTGGGTTCGACAGAACATTATCAGATTGAGGAAGAAATTTGGGGTACACTTTCAAGGTTGCAAGGTAACAATTGAGGAATTATTTATGAAGATTGATGGGAAGAGGCAAACTATCACTGAAGATTCCAATTCATTGATTCCTGTGATTCCAAAAATCAAGGGCTCAAAGGGGTTGAAGAATTGAAGTCCGGTAATAAATTTTTCAGTTATGGTAGTTATTATACAAGAAGCATGTGACTCCTAAAACCAAGGGCTCAAAGGAGTTGAAGAATTGGAGTCCGATAATAAATTTTTCAACTATGGTACAAGAAGCCATTATTCAAGATTAATGAAGGTTAATGTTGTGACATGGAATGTGAGGGTCTCAATGATGCAAGAAAGAGACTCATGATCAGAAGTCTGATGGACAATTGGAAAGCAGATGTTTTTTGGCTTTTGCTTTCAGGAATCAAAGATGGAAGGGGACATGAGGAGTATTATAAAAGAATTGTGGGCCAATAGATGGGTGAAGTTTGCTCAATTAGAAGCTAGTGGAGCCTGAGGGGGAATCATTTGGGATAGTAGAATTTGGGAAGGGGAGATCTGT
This sequence comes from Jaltomata sinuosa, assembly GCA_003996215.1. Lineage (NCBI taxonomy): Eukaryota > Viridiplantae > Streptophyta > Magnoliopsida > Solanales > Solanaceae > Jaltomata > Jaltomata sinuosa. The sequence continues at coordinate 89,505 of QJPP01001313.1, read as the reverse complement.
GAGATAAGATCCTATTGCATCACTTGTAAGTTCTTGGGCAAATCTCAGGATTGTAGTTGGCATATGACTGGTGTGTATGCTCCAAATAACATGGAGCAAAGGGAGGAGCTTTGGTGGGAGTTGGGGGCAGATTTCAACACTGTCAGATTTCCTTCGGAAAAAAAAGAATTGTACAAGATTCAATAAGGCCATGAATGAGTCTTCCGAGTTCATAGAACGTATGGAGCTACTGAATTTACAATTAGCAGGCAGTAATTTCACTTGGAGGAAAGGGGAAGGGCATGACATAGTTGCTAGACTTGATAGATCCCTAATATCTGAAGAGTGGGAAGCTTCCTTCAGGAACATTAAACAATCAGTTTGAGAACAAATTCTTATTTCAAATTTGAGAATTGGTGGCTACACACAAATTTCAAGGAGAGAGGTCAAAGTTTGGTGGGACTCTAGTGTTTGTGCTGGCAAACCAGATTATATCTTAGCTTTCAAATTTTTTGAAAGCTCTAAAGGTGAAACTCAAAGAATGGAGCAGGACTATGACTATTCAGGGCAATTTGGGGTTACAGAAGCAAAAGATTCTTAAGAGTCAACTGAATGAGTTGGAGGAAATCCAAGATCAAAAAGGTTGTTAACAGATAATGAGGCATATTTAAGAGCAGTTCTAATTGTGGAGTTTGAGGAGATTGCAAAAGAGGAGGAAGTGGCTGGTAGGCAAAGATCCAAGTCTCAAAGAAGGGACACAAAACCAAGTTTTCCACAGAACTGCCAATTGTCACAGAAGATGCAACAATATTGATGGTCTGTTAATAAAAATGGTGTTACCACAACGGATTTGACAGAGATCAAAGGGGAGATCTCAACTTCTACCAGAACCTGTATTCAGAAGTAGAGACGTTGAGGCCACAATACAATTTCAGGTTTGGACCTATGACCAGTGACACTGACAACATCATGTTACAAAGTTAGTTCAAAGAACAGGAGATAAAAGATTGTGCTATGGCAAGTGCAGGGGATAAAGCTCCTGGACCTGATCTTCCTTATGGCCTTCTTTATTAATTGTTGGGATGTCGTGAGTAGAGAAGTGGTAGTTGTTGTACAAAACTACAATGATCATGGTCTATTTGAAAAAACTTTCAATGCTACTTTATAGCATTGATACCAAAGAAGGTGGGGGCCAAAGAACCGAAGGATTTTAGATCTATTAGTTTGATAAGAAACTTCTACAAAATCATTTCAAAAGTTTTAACGAAAAGACTCAAGAAAGTAATGTCTAAATTGGTGGATGCTCAGCAAATGGCATTCATCAAAGGTAGACAAATCATGGATGTTGTCTTGATTGTTAATGAATGTTGGGATGTAAGAAAGATCAGCAAGACCCAAGGAGTTCTATGCAAGTTAGATATTGATAAAGCTTATTATCATCTTAACTAGAGTACTTATGGAAGATAATGGAGAACAAGGGCTTTGGTGATAGATGGATCCATTGGATCAAGTTTTGTGCTACAACTGTGAAATTATCAGTTGTAGTTGATGGTTCTCCATCTGGTTTCTTCTCTTCTGAGAGAGGGCTGAGGCAAGGAGATCCTTTGTAACCTTTTCTGTTTATATTGGCGGCCACGGAGGGGCTTAATAACATGCTAAGAACAACACAGACAAATAAGTGGATAGTCAGGGTTTGGCCATATCCCATTTACAATATCCTGATGACCTAAGTTGCTATGACTCGGGTGAGGGTGTCCGATACAGGTGCAAATCTACAAGTCGGATCCTTCATGATTTCAATTTTAAGATTCGGGGATACGGATCCAGGTATGGATACGGGTGCGCGGATTCGGTTATAAATAATTCAAATATCTAAAAATAGAGTTATAAAAAAAAAAAATATGAGATATTATGTGGAAAGGAGAAAATATTGATCAAGAGGAGAATCCTAGAAGGAGAGAAGGAAAATGAGAGACAGAAATTTCTATATACAATGTATTCCATTTTCTTCAATTTTACCTTAGCTTTTGTTTTGCTTATAGAAATCATAAAATATGTCCGGACTTTCTCCGCCGATTTTGGTCAAGTACCCAAAATCGGTTGATCAGATCGGGTACGAATCCCACATCCACACTCGTATCGTGTCTGCACAGGTGCGGCACCGAAAGTGAAGAGTCCGAGCAACTTAGCTGATGACACCTTTATATTCTGTGATGCAGATAATGATCAACTGAAACATCCGAGTGTCTTTTTCATTTTGTTTGAAGTCATTAAAGACTTATCAACTGGGGTAAAAGCTTCATTTACCCCGTAAATGAGGTACCTGATATCATCAACTTAGCCAATTTATTGGCGGGCAAAATAGGAGAACTACCAAGTGTTTATCTTGGCTTGCCTCTGGGAGCTAAGAGTAAGTCAAAGGGTATCTGGAACACTGTCTTGGAAAAATTGTGAAAAGAAACTTGTCAACTGGAAGAGCCAATACTTATCCTTGGGGCAGACCGACACTTATCAACAGTGTTTTAGATGTTTTACCTACCTACATGATGTCCTTGTTTCCCATGCTGGTCAGTGTCATAAGCAGAGTGGATACATTTGGACGAAATTTTCTTTGGCAAGGGAATTGAGCTACCAATAAGATTCATCTGGTAAAATGGAAACATGTCATAACCAGCAAGAAGGAAGGGAGATTGGGTACAAGAAATTTGAAATTACAAGACCACAGCCTTCTTTTGAAATGGCATGTGGAGATTTGCTTGTGGAAAGAAACTGTCAAGACAAGATATGGGATGGAGGATTGTTGGACCACCAAGGTAACATTACATCCTTATGGAACTGGTGTCTAGAGGTCGTCCATCAGTAACTTGTGGTCCAAATTTATTAGCAACTCAAAAATCAAGGTAGGCAATTGTGGGAAAACTTCATTTTGGGAGGACATTTGGGCTTGGCCAAAACACCTTGAAGTCTATGTTTCCGGAACTACATAGTCTATATCAACAGAAAATAGCCACAATTAAAGAAGTGAGGGATAACTTAGGGTAAATTTTAGGTTCTGGAGACCTTTAAATGACTTAAAGGTGAACAGGTTGACAGACTTCTTCAATATACTGGAGCAGTTCAAAGATTTCAATACAAGAGAAGATAGATTAATATGAAGTAAAGATAACCATGGGAAATTCTCTGTTGAATCAGCCTTCTGATTCTTACAGAGATCAAGCACACAGCCTGGATCATGGCCTGGAAGAAGATATGGAATGGAAAGTGAAGATTCCATACAAGGTTGCTTGCTTTACATCAAGTTACCAGTTTCAAAAAAAAAAGGTTGCTTGCTTTACATGGTAACTGGCAAGACAGGCGCTCTAACACAAGATAACCTGATGGAAAGGGGTCTTCAATTATGTTTTAGATGCTTATTTTGTGAAACTGAGGCAGAGACAATAGATCATCTCTTCTTAGTTTTTTTTTGAGATAAGGGTAACTTTGTATTCACAGCAAATTCATCATCCAAGAGATGATGAATTGGAAACTTACATCCCACAGGGTGGTGGGCACACCCTCAAAAAGATATACAAAATTACAAGTTTCCTATAAAATCTACAATTTCTGTGACCTCCCCTACTAATTCTTGTTTACACCAAAAAAACATAACACTTAAAACACTTCATTTTTATCTTCTGGAAATTTTCCTTCTGATCTTCAAAGCACCTAGCATTCCTTTCTTTCCATAAAGTCCACCATATACAGGCTGGGATAGTCTTCCACCAGTCTTCACTCTTTCCTCTATTGCCTATTCCTGTCCAACTCTTTAGGAGCTCAAGGGTTGTCTTTGGCATCACCCAGCTAACCCCAAGTATACATAAAAACATATTTCACAAATTTGAGGTGTTTTGCAATGCATGAACAGATGATTATTAATCTCTATTTTCTGCTCACACATGAAGCATCTTGAACAAATCTGCATACCCCTTTTCTGTAATGCCTCATGAGTAAGGCAAGCTTTTTTAATACCAACCAGGTAAAACAAGGCACATTCATCTCTTCTTAGTTCTTACGTTGTAATGTGGCTGTTCAACTTTGGCAGATTTTCATCAACCTTAGGGGTATTAGGTGGTTTATGCCAGGAAGCATAAAGGAAGCTTTAGCTTGCTGGAATAGAGATGGGAATCGGTCGGGTCACAAGAAGAGATGGAAGATTGTCCCTGCATGTATGTGGTGGTCCATCTGGAGGGAGAGGAACCAGAGGTGTTTTGAGGACAAGAGTTTCTCTCCAGAAATTGAAGATGAATTGTTTGGCGCTGTTCTACTTCTGGTGTAAACATGAATTTCCTCCAGAAATGGAGTATATTCCTAGCATTTTAGATTACTTAGGAGTTGATAGTTTCTGGCCTGCTTTTCTATTTCCCTCTTGTAATTATTACTGGAATATGCCTTGGGTGTATTTCCTTGTTCATAATATAAAAGTTACCTTTCTCTAAAAAAAAAGAGTCGGGTAGGATAGTATAGCTTCTCAATTTACTGGAGAGCTTTTAGGGTCTCCCCTCAGAAGAAGACAAGCTAAAATGGACAGCACCAAGCAATAGGGTCTAACATTAAATCTTGCTAAAACTCTCTGCTTGCCTGCAGGATATGGCAGAACTCATCCTGTCACCCTAGCACTGAAAACCAATCAGGAAAACAAGCGCACCATATAAGATGGTTTATTCTCTTGGTAGTGGCCTGTGAAACCTATTTGATAAGGAGAATCTTCTGAGTAAGGATCGCATATCTGCAACAGAAGATGCTGAGGATAACAACAATATATTTTTGTGTGGCCCTGCATCCCAGTTGTGGCATTTTATCTAAACCTTTTGGGTTTCAGATAGGTGATTGCCAAGAATCACCAAAGAACTTAAACAGGAAAGGTCTGACCAAAACCAAAAGAAGAATATGTAATACCATCCCAGCATGCATCTGGTGGACATTATAGAAGGAAGGAAATCCCGGGTGTTTTTGAGTACAAATACGACTCCATTTGAAGATCAAATGCAATTGTATACTTTTGGTTACTCTCTGGTGTAGAATGGAGTATGTAAACTCTATTAGACTTCATCAGTTCCTTAGAAAAATATATATTGCACCACCAATTTAGTGACGGTCTTTATAAAATTAAATTTACATCACTGATCAAAAATACCATCCATCCTGCTTGGATCTACCAGAGCAGCTACTTGCCCTGTGCTGACAACGTTCAAAGTTGGCATGGTCAATTTGCAAAACTAACGAGTCTAGATGCCATTAAACCAGGTATGTAGTTGAACCTCCAAATCTTTCTTCTTCTTTCTTTTTGTGGAAATTTAGAACCATAAAACCAAGGAGGTTTGATAAGTACGAATAAGTAAACTTGACCTTCTCCAGTTAATCAGTTCCACCAAGTCACTTTGCTCATTGGTATGCAACCCTACATTTTTCTTATGAAGGTCAATCATGATAACATATCCACAAGGAATGGCCACACAAATCCAAGAAAAAAGACCAAGCTTGACTTACTAATCAGGGGAAAAAGCCTTTATTTTGTGAATCATCTCATATAGATAATAATAAAACTTAAACAAGCATGTAGTTAACAATATCCAACAGGAAGCATATGCACCTCTTGTTGAGCAGGTACAAGTGGACCTTTTAGAGCTTTTGCAATCAAATCCCTGACTGCCGCTCCTCGGCTAGTATCGGCACACATCCCATGATCCCATAGAAGCTCATAATTGTAATCGGGGTTTAGCCACACTAGCTGCACCAAATATGAGGGTATATCTAACAGAACTCCAGAAATTGATCAACTTATTCCCTAGGCATAAGCATATGTAGTCCTTACCTCTCCATCCAATACAGGAAGCCTGGGAGGATGAGGCCTTATCCATTGAGGTTCTAATCCTTCCAATGACAAATTAGATAACAATCCAGTTATCGTCTCGTCAACATCCCCAGATCCAATCTTAGGTTTAGATCCAGGGAGAAGATCAAACCTGAAATTGCCCAATACAAAATATTACACAATGTCCAAGAATAAGAAACCAATGACTAACTTGAGTTCTCAATGCAAGATTACCATTATGATTGAAAATTCATAGATAACAAATTTCTTTGGTGATAAGGTGGTAATCTAAACAGAATACCAAGAAATAGAAGTGTGTCGAACTATACTCTAATGAATTGCTGTCACAGCCACGAGGTACATCTGGATCTGGAATGCTATTTTTCACAGAATTGTTCCCGAACAAACATTGAAACTGTTCTGGTAGAGCTTTGCTACCATATTGCTGTTGCAACTGCCCTTGCTGTGGGAAAGACTGTGAAGTTCAAAATTGAGACCAAAGAGGGCAAGTTATATGTATATGTAACCGCCAGTAATAAAAAAGAATATGAGAATATCCAGGCAATTTGCTGTTGACAGTTCCAATTAAATGCACTACGTATACCCATATTGTGGAATCAAATTTCTTATAAGCATATGAATATTTTAGACAATTGATCACTTACAAGTTGTGAAGTATCGAACATTTTCATGTAATCTGTTGCCGATTGTTTAAGAACCTGCAATGAATCATTACTTCTCATATGGTTCTAATATGGAATAATCTCAAAATAATCACTCGTGGTACTCGAGTTACACACCAAGATATGTTAAAAAATACCAGAATTATAAACCAAATAACACTGACCAAACTTGTAATACTTTTTTTCCCTTTCCTGGTGCTTGGGAGTGAGTGGGACGGGGCATAAATTAATTCCTGACTTCTGACAACCTTAAAAGCCAAAAGGTATGATTTAAGAAAATTTATATAGACGTAGCATATCCAAAAGTGTCTTTTGCACCTTAGAATCCAACTTCACTTCAATACCGCAGTACAGTAAGGTTTAGTTATTCTGTCTTCGTCCCCCTTTTCGATGATGAAACATTTCAAGACAAATGAAATATCTAGGTAAAACTTGCTCAGCAACAGAAAACTTCCTTCTGGAGATAAGAGCAGTGCAGCTGCTGCACTACATACAAGACCATGGCAAAAAGCTCTATTTCCCACCACAATAAACTCTAATTAGCAATCTATCATACAGGTAAAATCCACCATACCCAGGAAATCATGTGAGTAGATGAACAGTTATTCTTTCTGCAGCAATGGAGCGATTCTTTAAAAAAGGTAAACCAAATTTATCATCATAATAAGTCAAAATAGTCATTATTATATTCTCTTGTGATCGAGGAAATTCATCACACAGACAACTACAGCCCTTAGGTTAGAAATGATCTCACACAAAATACCTCTGGTTTAAGCTATAAACATCAGATATAGCACAAAACCAGGGCTTTTTACCCTCTAAACAAGACCATTGTACACACAACAGGGAAACAATAGTTAAACCTCTCTGCTACTGGTTGAGCTGGCTGAGCCCAACAACTGAAGAATAAAAGCCCTTTCACGTTGTTCAGCTCCTTCGTCACAGGCTGCCTGCACATAAGCAAAACAAAGAACCACAGTGAAAAAAATCAATGGTCACCTAATCACAACTATCAAGGAATTTAAGCAAGAATGTATCATGCAAATCACATTAAGAGCTTATCACTTCATCGCGCTTGAAAGCTCATCAAAAAATAAGTGTGTCTGGGGAAAGATGAATGTGAAGGGAGAGAGTAAAATGAGATGGACAGTTTGTGAACACTTATAAAAGATCAGCTACCAAAGCAGTACAATTCTGAATTCTCTCAGTATTCGTCTACAGCTGACAGAAAAATGTATTGTCTTTGCCGCCTCTTCTTTTTTTTTTTTTTTTGAGTCAGGAGCCTTACAGATGCACCTAAATATCCAAGTCATAATAAGGATTTTATCAAGTCCAAAGCTGGTTAGAAGGACAATCCGGAATCTGCTCAGCTTCATACCATGTACCTCTCCTTGTTACCATCTCATCGGCAACTAAGCTTGATTCTCTCTAAGTTACAGATCCTGCTTTTGCTCGAGATAGTCATGAACTGACCCTTCTTGTACTGTGATGGCTCAATAACTGTCTTAATCTGCCTCAGACTTTTAGAGTCAGCATTTATGTGTTCAAACAACATTGAAAGCTTCCCCATTGCATACCGCGAACAGTCTATATATGGATAACACATAAGTTTTTCTTTGTAGTCCCTAAAATTTAATGAAACATTTTACCCAGATACGTAATATATGTTACATGTTTTACACTGCTGCAACAATTCTTGGATTTCTTTTTTCCTTTATTGGAAATGTGGTGTTCGGGTCAGCTTTCGCACACCTCAACTAATTCCACCAGGTACCTACTAGTTGCTACCTTCCACCAGCACAGGTATGTAACAATATATCCGCTAAGATTTGAACCTAAGACCTCATGGTTCTCAACCCACTTCATTGACTAGACCACACCCTTTGGTGCATAATTCTTGGGTTCCGTTTGTATATAAATGACCTTACCTTCTCAAAATTATTGGGTTTTCTCCCTCATCTTCTTGAGTTGAACCTTGAAAGCGGCATTTTAGTTTAGTACATATTGCCGACTATCTACTTTGGTTGGAAATTCATGCTATAGACTTTCATAGGATTAAGACAGGTATAGGAGCTACAACATAATAGAGGCAAATGGAAGATTATTATATTTAGATCCATATCAGGCAAACTAGAGTTAGGAGTTGCAACAGCTTTCCCTTCCACTTGCGCCCTCTTTGCATCCTCACAAAATCAATTGTTGCACTTTATGCTGCTCGGACTCAGGTCCAGGTACCCAATAAGAGTGTGAATCTATAAGCCGGGCTCTTCATCACATAAACTTTAGGTGTAAATACGAGTGTGGCACGGGTGCTACGATGCGACCAATAAATGTATTTATATTTTTGAATAGGTAACAACTTTGTATTATAGATCAGTACTTGGAAAACCCCTTTATAAAGAAAATATGAATACAAAGAGGCTAAGGAAAAAAAAACAATCCTAACAAGAGTAAAACTTCTAGGATTGATTATGCATCTACCGGGGAACTCTTAGTACACCAGAAACAAAGAAGCAAGATACAATCTAATTTAATCTTCTGTAAGGTGGCACCCAAGGGTGTGGCCTAGTGGTCAATGAAGTGGGTTAAAGAACCATGGGCATGAGGTCTCATGTTCAAATCCCAGCGAAGACAAAAAATACTAGGTGATTCTTCCCATCTGTTCTAGCCTTGGTGGACAGAGTTACCTGGTACCTGTTGCTGGTGGGAGATGGCAGGTATCCCGTGGATTTAGTCGAGGTGCGCGAAAGCTGGCCCGGACACTACGATCATCAAAAAAATAAATTGTTGTAAGGTGCTACTTTTGTCCTCAAAACATCCGGAGTTCCTTTCTTTCCAAATGGTCCACCAAATGCAACCTAGAACGGTCCTCCATTAGCTTCTATTCCTTGCCCCAATCCCAGCTTCCTCCCAACTAGATAGAGTGCCAACAATCTTGTTGGACATTGTCCTGAGATTGATAAAAATCTTCCATAGTTGGTCCGTGATTCTGCAGTGTACAACCAGATGGTCAGCTGTCTCAGTCGCCTCCCCACATAAGCAACAGTGTGTAACTAGTATAATAGTTCTCTTTCTCAAGTTTTCATGAGTCAGTGCAACCTCCTTTGCTAGCAACCATGTAAAGCATGCCACCTTATGAGGCATCTTGGCTTTCCAGATTTGTTTCCATGGCTAGTTGGAGTTCTTTCGCATAGTCATGTTCATGATCTTATATCCTGAGCTCACTTTGTAATTCCCCTTACTATTCCCAGTCCATCCCATCCTTCAGCCCTTGGAATGTTTCCAGAAGTTTAGAGAGATCAAATAGTCTAGGAATTTCCCAGTCATCAATGTTCTCCTAAAAGTCAAATCCAGCCTTGAGGAGACCACATTTCAACCACAGTTTTGTTTTGATGTTGAGTTAAGCCAAACATGTCAGAAAATATCTCTTCCAGACTTTTGTTGCCTAAAGCATCTATCCTTCCAGAAAACTGTTTTGTTGCCACTATAAACTCTAATGACAGTGTGGCTCTTTAAAAAGGCCACCAAGCTCTAATAGATCTCCAAACAGTTGCACCATAGATAGGGATTGTGGACCTCCTTGGTGGCCCAAAAATCAAACACCCCCCCCCCCCAAACTTCACTTTGATCACCTTACTCCATAGTGATTGTGATTCTTGAGCATACCTCCACAACCACTTCAGTTTTAAGGCCTTACTTTGATTCTTCAAGTTTTTCATGCCAAGACCTTGTTTTTTACTAGTTATCGAAACTTTCCATATTACTAAATGAAAACCTCTTTTTATCTTGTTACCTTGCTAAAAAAGGATCTTCCGAGTTTGTCCAATCTTTGGACTACCCTCGAAGGAATGGGGAATAGAGTTAACATGTATGTTGGAAGAGCATCAAGAACTCCACTAATCAGGGTAAGTCTGCCTCCTAGAGACAGATATTGGACTTTTCGTCTAGACAACTTCTCACATGTCTCCAAAGTTGATTCCCAAATGTCCTTTGATCTTGAGTTAGCTCCTAGTGGCATCCCAAGATATATAGAGGGTAGGGAACCCACTTCGCCCCCAGGGTTGAAGCCAAAAGCTCCACGTTTGGAACTGAATTGATAGGATATATATGACTCTTCCCCAATGAATGTGAAATCCTGAAATACCTTCAAAGAGCACCAAAATAACCCTCAGATATTTTGCTTGCTCCTCATCGGCATCACAGAATATCAGGGTGTCATCAGCATATTGGAGGTGGGTCACCTCCAACTCCTATCAGAATTTGTGGACACCTCAAAGCCTGTAATCCATCCATTTACTTTGGTTGTCTTGATCATTTTGTTTAAACCCTCCATGGCTAGGATGAAAAGGAAGGGGTATAGGAGATCCCTTTGCCCGATTCTTCTTTGAGCTTCAACAAAACCTTCCGAAGCTCCATTAATAAGGACAGAGAATTTCACAAGTGGATATGCAAATCTGATCCACCTATCCATTTCTCCCCAAAGCCTATTTTCCCGAGGATTCGAAGAAGAAACCTCCAATTTACATAATCATATGGAGAGGAGAACAAGTGGATGACAAAGGAGGTATTTACACCCAATGGTGCAAGTCTGTGGAGATCCATGAGTACTATGGCCACTTCAGAGGAACAACACTACTATCAGGGTGGGAAACGGGGGAAAGATTTTCTTCTGGGAGGACAAATGGCTAGGCTCTAATAGTCTGAAGGTTCTCTTTCCTGATATGTATGGTTTGGCAGTGCATCAACATAAAAATCTAGCTGACAGCTGGACTCATCAAGGCTAGGCTGGAACATTCAGTTCCGGAGAAACTTCAATGTGAGTGAATTCTTCAGAGTGTAGGATGAATTTACAGGTATAAAGGATGAGGCAGACAGATTATGGTGGAACAAGGACAGGAAAGGCACCTTTAGGGTGAGTTCAGCATAAAAGTTTTTGAACCAAGGTCATGGAAACTGAAAATTCCCTTTGAAGTGGTGTGTTTCACTTGGTTACCTACAAGAGAAGCAGTCCTGACTCAAGAAAATCTCAAGAAGAGGAAGTTTTCACTTTGTTCAAGATGCTACATGTGTGGTGGAGAGGTTGAGACAGTCAGCCATGTGCAGGATAACAACTCAGCTATGGAGGATTTTTGTTAATCAAAGGGGTATTGCATGGGCCATGCCTAACAAAATCACTCATTTACACTATAGTTGGGAGGAGGCAGGAGTAGGGGCATCAGACAGAGACAGATGTAGGATTGTCCCCGCATGCAGATGGTGGACAATTTGGAATGAAAGGAATTCTAGAGTTTTTGAGAACATTAGTTGTGATCTGTAGAAGATCAAATTGAACTGTATCGGACTTTTTTGTTTCTGGTGCAAGCAGATGTACCTAGAGGATACTGAGTCAATTAATGACATCCTAGGCTCTCGTTAGGATTCAGATTCAGTTTCTTCTTTTTTTGATGTGATTGAAAATATGGTTTTCAGCACATACCTATGTACTGGTTTAGTCAATATACACACATGACTCAAAAAAAAGGAGCCACAAGAAGGAACAGGAACCGAAGATGTTGAAGGGTAGGTATACACATGAGACTTTATATTGTTGGTCATCCTAACATTGCAAAATCTAGCATGCATGAGTACAGTTCTAAATATTATAAGAACCCAAAAAAAAGGAGAAATTTCAGAAGAAATCTTTCCGAGAACATATGAAGCTATTGAAATAAATACATTTTGCATATTACAGGGCATCATTCCAATTTGCAGCACATAAAATGATAGCAAATGGAATCATAATGAACATTAAAAACCGGCACTTACATTTACCAGCAACGAAATGAACGGATTTGAAGAAGGCTCTTGAGAGGAATAAACCTGCTGAAGAATTGCAAAAGCAACTAATCTCTCTGCTGGTTTAAGAAGTTTTTCCTGAATAGAGAAGATGGTATATTTAGTTGTTAATAGCTGTAAGTTGCAAACTTTTCTTCTCTACAATACATAAACGTCCAACATGAGAAAAGGTCAACTTATCATTCAACTAAACAAACATTTGAAGACCTTCTAATATTCCACTAAATGAATCCATCAAAAACAGGCACAACTTCTAGGTGTCATGAAAAAGATTACAGTACAAAGGAAATACATAGTTTCTCAAGCAACTTTTGAATAACACTTAAAGACAAACAAGGAAGTATGTAGCGGCTTTTTCCTGAATGTGGAAAACAAGGACCATAGGAAATTATATATCCTAGCCAAACCTCTGCGCTTGTTCCAAGTTCAAAAGAACGGAAGACAGTTCCCTCCAACATGCAAAATCTTGATTGCAATTTCTTTTCGTTATTCCCTTTCTTGTGACAACACTAATGCACACTAGCTTGCGTGCACCTCAACTAATTCACCGGATACTTGTAACCTCTTACCAACACAAATACCAGCTAACTCTACTTGTGGGATTTCACAGGGTATGTTGTTGTTGCTGTAGTTAAATATTAAAATTCCTCACACAAATCTAGTAAAATTAGATATTCCGATTTGCTTTTAGGAAATCTTGCAAGTCAAAACTTTCTGCATGCATTACAATTAACTATACCGTTAATTTTTGCTTGAAAAGTTGGTTCCTGTCACAATAGCAGCTCTTTTTAAAGTACAAAAACCTTTAGAAACATATCGTTCCCTCCCATGAAATATTTTCTTTATTTCCTTTTTTCTTATTCCTTTCCGTTTCCAGGAAAAAGCAGCTTGATTCAAGCAAAATTAGAAGTTACAATTGGTAGTTGGAAACCTGTATTGCTTTGAAGTTCAAAAATTTAATGCCTCCTCATCTCCAAATTGAAACCCCATTCTTTGCTTGAATTGCTTAAATCATTAAATTCAACTGTGTTTCCTTGCGGAACTAAACCAGACTTCCAAATGAACTTAACAAAAAGCGAATGTCAAAACCTACACACCACATACACCAACTAGAAAACCCTAAATGGACAGGAAAAATCCTTCTTTTCAATCACACACCTATTCAAACCCTAAATTTCTTTCAAAGGTACTGCTCTTCTAGCCATTTGGAAAGATATAGATGGAGAGAGAGAGAGAGAGATTTACGTCAAGGATTAAGGCAAGAGAGATGCAGGCATAAAATTGTCGATGGGGAGGGAAACTGGATATGAAGTCGGCGACGATCTCATCGAACGGACGATAATCTCCGGCTTTGAGCAACGTCAACAGCGTGTTGGATTCTTCTTTTCCTAACATCTTCTTCTCTCTCTCACTCGCACACACTGAACTCGGCGCTTTCTTCTATTACTCTTTTTCCCCTTGTGATAACCAAGGCAGGCAAAATAAACATTACAAATGAAGATAACTCTTCCATAAATTTCCGATTAAAATAATATCACTTGCCTGCCTGCATATTTACCTTTTTTTCTAATTGATTTTTTCCTTTTTGTTTTTATCTTTTGAACCAATATGTGATGACTAGTCACATCATCATACCACCTAGGAATTACTTGACATATATTTTTTGAGAAAAAAATATGAAATACACCCTTAACTTATCTCCAAAAAATTCAATTTCATATTCAAATTAATATAACGACTTATTACACCATGTACATATTAAAATGAATTTAATATCATCCTTCAAGTTGATATGGCATAAAAAAGAAAAATAATTTAAATGGAGCAAGTTCTGAGGCGAAGGGGGTGATTTTCACTCCTTCTGAAATTTACATCCTGAAACAAATTTATCAGGGCGAGCAAAACTGACGGTGCAAGCTCCCAAAAGCAAGGAAAAAAAATTCCCTTTTTCATTGTTCGACTTGGAGGGCCCATCTAGGTGTTTTTAATAAATATCCCTCCTAAATCATTTTTAGTAGAAAAAGAAGATTGTAAGATCACAGAGCTAGATCAAAGTCTCAACTCTCATAGGATTACTTTGTAAGCTTTTTACTTAGCATTATTTATCATTTATACTTTAATTCTTGCTTTGTAATCGAATTATGAGTGGCTAACAGCTCTCTATCTAGGGTTATTTTCATAGTATGAACATCATAGTTTATATATAGATTGGTATTGCAAAATCTACCATTATATTTTATTCTCTTAATTATGTGATTAATATTCTATTGACTGACCACCAATGAGGATAAATAGATAATTTCGAGAGAAACTCGAGAAGCGGAGACTAAAAATAGAATGTGGGTTAATAGGAGTAGAATGCATCTACAGACGAATTTGCGGCTAGGACGGAGACATTTCTAGTTTGCTCTACTTGGGTCACATACATAAAGATAAATAAATGCATTCAGATTAGTTCGAATATCCTCACTCAACGATGTAGTTAGAAGGCTAATCTGGATAGACGATTAGAGGATTGAGAGACCATGACTATAGTAAAACCTTGTGATTCAACAATTCGGTAGATATCTTAATTAAGATTAACAATATCTATATAACTATAATGAGATTACGCAAGAGACCTAACCCTAGGTCTTAATAACTCTGCGCACAACTCCTTCAATCAACTAATTTCATTATTCTTGTTATTAAAGTAGTATTAAACTAAACCCACAAACACTTTTTCTGAAATTGGATAACACTTGTCACGATAATTATAATAGAATCAATTGAAAAACTTGCAGTGCTAAGTCCATGGGAAATTCGACATCTGATTGCTTACAACCATTATATTACTTGCAACCATATACACTTGCATGTGTATTGGGAGACAATAAATTTTTGGCGCCATTATCGGGGACTTAAAATATTGACAACTTCAAGATTTTTCTATTAATTTTTGGTTTTGCAAGTGTTAACATTTTGATCGTAGTTGTTTTTAATATGACAAAATGTTTTATCATAAATAAAAAAGAGAGTAAGATAGTTTGGACCCAAAAGAGGACTAGTATACAAAAACTAAAAACAAAAACAAAAAAAATGAAGCTCAGGTTGGTGAAGACACTTCAGACAGAACCTCAAAGCTTCTGCAAACATCACCGCTTCAACTTCCAATTGTTTTTGCTGGAAAACCTCAGGTCAACTTTAGGTAAGAAAACTGCTCATCTAGTTGTTCCTTCTCCGGTGTCTTTTCAAGTAAGTCCAACTACCTTCTACTATGTTTATGATTTTCGAGGTCCAAAAATGGTTTCTCAAGCTGTTTTAGTGCAGGTGACAGGTTTTTCGCAGATCAACAACCCATAGTAATGGTTGTGTCACGCCCTAAACTAGAACCTGATGCCAAAACTTAGGCCCGAGCTGATCCTGCTGAATCATTTGTCAATGGTGCATAGCAGCCACATGCAATTAAAAAAACAAATAAGTATATCTTGGTTAAAAAATAAGCCAGCAGCCGGTGAGTCCCCTATCAACAACTCTACAAAGAAAACAACTACACCTAAAAATTCATATAAAGCAATAAATAGGTAGCACATAAGTCCTGTTTGGGACATTGAAGTCATCATGATATCGAGAAAAGCATAAACTCTATGCGGACCATGGAGGCCACAATGATCTCTATAGAGAAACTTAAAATAGGTATATACAATATAAGTTAGACCAATAGGCCGCTGAACTATCAACAATAACAACAAGTCCCAATTGGTCAACAGGCTACAACTAACCAACATACAAGGCCAAAATCGTCACCAGCATAGTTATACAACTCAACAAACTAGTCTACAAGCCTCTATGAATACAATACTTTGCGTAATAGGGTCCCCACCTATCCAAAGGCTATAAACAAAAAAATAGGCAAAACTTTGAGACTCTGGGAATTCCTTGAAAGAAAGGAGTCAACCAATCCACTGAAAACTCGGTTGTACTACCCGGTGGGTCTGTCTGGTCGTTACTCCGGACCTGCAGGGATAAATGCAATTCCCTCAAGCAATGGGACGTCAGTACAGAATAATGTACTGAGCATGTAAGGCAAGCTGAAAACTGAAACTGAGGACTGAACAAAAAGGGCAGGAATAAGACAGAAGTACAATACCTTACCTTCCTACAATAAAATAACATAAAAGCACGTATCAAATAATAACTTGACCTAGCCCCATAAGCCTGGTAGATACAAATAGCACACCATCACCATAAGCCCTAACAAGCATAAACAATCATTAAATACCCCTATTGGCCCCCTTACATAGACCCAAGTGATCATCTGAATCAAACTGTCTAAATTTATAGGTGTCGTAAATCAATATAGCTCTTAGGATTCGTGGTACAATATAACGGTTGTCCCATAGGTACAACCTGCCCGCCCCGTAGGTTTACTTTACCTAGCTCGTAGGCTCGGTATAGTTGTCTGGCCCATAAGCTTAGTCTGCTCGGCCCGTAGGCTCGGTGTATTATTTAGTCTGTAGGCTCCAAAACCCTATAGTGTTAGTGTTTGTTAAGGTCAAAACAAGCACATAGGCGGCAACCCAATGATAAAAATATTACAACAATATCAAGTAATCATAGGCGACCTCAATACAATCATAACATATTTTTCTAGACCGCTAAGTAAGGAACATAGTGATGCCGATAGATATTATATCATATTATGGTAGCCAACTCAATACTATAAGGCTACAAGTAGAATAACAATGATATACACGCTATAACAAGCTTGGGCTTTCAGAGTCATGCCAGAAATCAGAAATAAATCCTTAACATATCTTTCAACTGAAGCCTCAAAGGTGTCGCTATAAAGATTAAACAACCAACCGTAATGCAACAAATGTGAGAATCAACAAGCCTGCAAGAACGAGCCATAGCCAATCGATAAGGAATTAAGGTCATCTTTACAATCAGTCCACTATAAATCAACGAATGACATAACAATCTCTACCAAACCAACAACTAATAACAACAAGAAAACGCTATCAACATCTCACAAGAGTGGTGAGCTTTCGAGGCAATATAACAAGGCGTACTTCACGATGTTCAATTCAATAACCGTCGTATGCAATTCCAAAAAAAAGTGCACAAACCCCCCAGTCTCTCCAACAGCTTAACACTATCAATATACAATAATAACAAAAATTAATGAGACAAAAGGGCTGCCCAGAGCCACGATATCCAAATATTGATTTGTGGCTTATAAATCTATAAAAATGATACTATAATGTGGAATTACAAAGAAGGGTCGTAGGAGGAAGATTACCTCGATTAATTTTTTTGAAATCCCAAGCTAAACAAGTTGTTAGAAGGACCCACTATCGCTACTACATCAAAACTTTTCCAAAATGCAACAACACCACATTCCCGATGTTACCAAATCTGAACTTAGAACTAGCTAAAAACCAATAAGAATAAGGTGAAATCTTACCTTAGAACTCCCAAACCCTAGCTACCACTCGTAAATGCTCTCAGGAACCCCAAATTTTTGTTTTGGAATGAAAAAATACGTCAAAATGTAACTTTATACTAATTTTGACCCGACATGGTTCGCTGGCCCCGTTTTGCCCCAACAGTCCATAGTAAAACGGTCATAACTTTTTACTATGATTTTGGATTGACAAACGGTTTGATATTCTGGAAACTAGACTCAAAGATCTTTAATTCGTTATATATGGGCCCTCTAACTCTTATAGATTGGGAGAAATATTTGTTCCAAGTCATCCCATCAACAAGATTACATAATAATTTCCCGTAATAAACTTGTCAACAAGGATTTTTATTTCAAAGCTCCTTTTGGCCTCTAAATTTAGTCTAAATATTTAAAGTGACTTAATACACATATTTCTTGGTATAATCACCCATTTAAAAATAATTCTCCTCACATCTCATCGATGATTGATGTGAAATGTGATAAATTGGCTCGTTATGTGTAAACTCATTATTTTAAAAATTATAAAATTATAGGGTGTTACATCTTTTCCCCTTAGGGACATTCGTCCTCAAATAATGATAATATGCATGGCATCATAAGAAATATTACAAGAACTCATATAATACACAAGTAATGTACCTGAAGTACTCAAATGCGATTCTACTATCCAGCTTTCCTAAACATCATCTGAAAGAGTGAACAGGTGGGGATATATGGACTTCATGTCCTCTTCAGATTCCCACATCATCTCCTCGATATTATGGTTCTACCATAACACATTCACTGAAGCTATATCATTATTTTGCAATCTTCTAATCTGGCGGTCTATTATAGCAATAAAGACTTTTTCACAAGACAGTTCCTCTAAAATCTTAATTTATGTTATCGGTACAATAGGTTTTGGATCTCCAATACACTTCCATAACATAGAACATGAAAGACTGGGTGCATTGCCTCTAACTCTAGAGGCAACTCTAGTTGTTCAACAACTCTATCTATCCATCGTACAATACGATAAGGCCCAATATATCGAGGGCTCAGCTTTTCCTTCCTGCCAAATTGCATAACGCCCTTCATTGGTGAAACTTTCAAAAAGACTCAATCATCAATATCAAACTTTATGCCCCGTCACCTAACATCTGAATATGATTTCTTCCAGCTCTGATCTTTCAACAACTACTCTCTGATCAGCTTAACTTTTTTATGGCTTGATGCACTATGTCAGGTTTAAGCAAGCTTGACTCTCCAACCTCAAACCAACTAAGAGGGGATCGATATTTCTGCCTATATAAAGCCTTTTATGGTGCCATACTAATGTTGAAATGATAGTTGTTATTAAAAATAAACTCAATAAGTTTCAAGTGATCATCCTAGTTCCCCTTGAAATCTAGCACACATGCCCATAATATATCCTTGAGCATCTAGATTGTACATTTGGCTTGGCCATTTGTTTGAGGATGAAAAGTTATACTTAGATTAACCTGCATCCCCATACCCTTTTGGAAAGATCTCGAGACATATGATGTAAATTGTGGCCCTCTATCTGAAATAATCAATACTAGACACCATGTAGTCTAACTATCTCTCTCATGTACAATCCAGTATAATTTTTAGCTGAGAATGTTTCCTAACTAGAAAGAAATAGGCTAGTTTTATCAGTCTATTGGCAATCACCCAAATAGAATTGAACTTCCATTGTGAACGAGGCAAACTTGTGACAAAATCCATATTTATTGCCTCCCACTTCCATAATGGAATAACTATTTCTTGAGTCAGCCCATTAGGCTTTTGGTGCTCTACCTTTACCTGCTAACAAGTAAGGCACTGTGTTATGAACTCAGTTATGCCCCTCTTTATTCCCGACCAGCAGCAAATCTCCTTAATATCATGATACATCTTTGTGTATCCTGGGTAAATAAAGTAGCGAGAATGGTGTGCCTTTGCCATAATGTATTATTGAAGCCATGTAACATTGGAACATACAATCGACCTTTATATTTGAGGTCTCCATATCCTACAATACCAAAGGCTAAAGACTCATAATACTGATCCTTGCCTCTGAACTGCTCTAAGCTAGGATCATAATGTTGTCTTACCTTCACCTCCACAACTAGAGATGATATGGCTGTGTCATGAACTATGACCCCATTATCATGAGCATTTAATATTCTAACTCCCAAACTAGCTAGTCAATGGAGCTCTTGGGCCATCTTTGCTTCTCAGTTTCCAAATATGATAGACTGCACATAGACTTACCACTGAAGGCATCCACTACTATATTGGCCTTTCCTGGGTGAAATAAGATATCCACATCATAGTCTTTAAGCAATTCAACCCATTTGTGCTACGCAGATTGAACTCTTTCTGTCTAAAAATATATTAGAGGCTCTTACAATCTATATACATATCAACCTGAACCCCATACAAGTAATGCCTCCAAATCCTTAAGGCATGAATAACTGCAGCCAACTCTAAATCGTGAGTCGAGTAGTTCTTCTCATGCTTTTTCAACAACCTAGAAGCATAAGCAAGTACCTTCATGCTGCATTAGAACACAACCCAGCCCAACACCTGAAGTATCATAATACACCGTGTTGCCCTCTAGACCCTCTTGTAAGGTCAAAACTAGTGCTAAAGTCAATCTGCCTTTTAGCTCCTGGAAACTCTACTCGTAGGCTAAAAACTTAGTTGCTTTCTGAGTTAGCTTTGTCAAGGGTGCTAAAAGTGAAGAGCATCCTTCCATAAACCTTCTGTAATACCCTGGTAACCTAGAAAGCTAGGAACTTTTATCGAGGTTATGTATTTAGGCCAAGTCTTCACGACCTCAATCTTCTATAAATCAACGTGAATACCAACATTTGATACAATATGGCCCAAGAGGTCATGAAATGCAATCAGAACTTACACTTTGAGAGCTTAGCATACAACCTATAATCTTAAAGTACCTGAAGTACTGCTCGAAGAAGGTCTTTATGCTCGGTCTTTGATCGTGAATATACCAAAATATCATTAATAAACACAATCATGAATGAGTCTAAGAACGGTCTGAATATGCTTTTCATCAGGTAGCTAGGAGGGGCGGACATTAAAGAGTTATACGAGCACCTGCTAAACATATATACTAAACTCATGCTAAAGTTGTAAACTGACAAGAAACAATATGGACATCAACATGTGTTTAAATATTCTGAAACATAAATAACTGAAGGGCCCACTAGACTAACTGTACAATTGAAATAAAACTATGTCTAAGAAACCTCTAAAGAGTCTGCAACTGAAAATTTGATAACTAGTCGGGACAAGGCCCCGACATACCCAACATACGATATGTACATGAATCCAAAACATGTGACCTAGGCATCTGATAGCTCCAGAGAGAGGTGGAGCTTACCAACTGATAAACTGGAAGGCACTAGTGTACTGTGGATGTCTACTAGCCTGAGTACCTGAGCCTGCATTCATAAAATGCAGCGCCCAAAAACAAAGGGATGTTAGTACATATGAAACATGTACTGGTATGTAAAGCAAACTGAATAACAAGTAGACATGTAAGAATGCTCACTGAATTGAATATCAAAGATAGGAAAATCTGAGCATACACATACAGGGAATGTAATCTGAAACTAAAACTGAAACTAATACAATGACCAATATCAGGGGTCCTTATATAACGTCTTATACACTACTTAATTACATATGTTTAAAATTCCTAGAATTTGCTTAGGTGACATCTTTACCCTTTTACATAACTTATCTACTCTTTATGTAATACTAACTGTTAAGAAGTCACAAGATGGCCTGTTGTCGGTTATCGGTGACACCTGTTTGGCATCTGTAGCCAAATCTCACAACCATGTGTGAAATCTCATAGTCTGGATAACGTGGTCTATCAAGGTACGCCCTCTAGGGCTCCTATAAGGTCTGCCCGCAGGCCTGTGTAGTCAGGGGAATCCACGACGGAAAGTTTCAGCTGACTCTGTCTTAATTCTGTGCACAGAATACCGTCACACGTAGTGGCCCTAATGATACCCACCCCATGCTGCAGAGTAGCCTATAATCTCATCTTGCTTGTAAAGGCTCATAGTAAGCAACTTATAAATCATATAACTCATTATCTGAATATTGATTTCTTTCTTTTAGCTGAAGAATCATATATCTATGTGATCTATATACTCAGGGCTATTTTATGGACAATCACTTTCTCTAAGTTCGTGACATATATGCTCAGTAACTTCTAAGAGTTTCAACTGAAGACATGTATGATCGTGTGAAACATGTGACTTCTTTGACTAGAAATGAGTATTATAACTCAATAGGTTTAGAACTCCACCCGAGAGAGACCTATAATAGAAATAAGCTTTGCTTTCAAGCAACATATAATTTATGACAACCTTTATAGGAGGAACATATGACTCTAGGTCGTGCCTTAATGGCAAAAAGATTCTTGAGGTGATGCAGGTGACAAATATTGACAGCGTCGAGCCAGCTTCTTACTAGCTCAAGGATGTGGCTCATATCTAGTATACTTAGTTGAAGGATGTAGAGGCAGAAATGCAGTTGCTGTGACTTGGGAGTGCTTCGTTGAGTTTTTATGGATAAGTTTTTCCTAAGGGAGTTGAGAGAGGCAAAGGCTGAGGAGTTTTTTAATTTGAGACAAGGATCGATGTCAATTCAAGAGTATGAGCTGAAGTTCACTCAACTTTCCAGGTTTGCTCCAGAGATGGTGGCCAAGCCAAGGACTAGGATGAGTAAGTTTGTTTATGGTGTTTCTGATTTGGTGAAGAAAGAGTGCAAGACAACTATGCTGATTGGATATATGGACATCTCTAGGCTTATGACTTTGCACAACAGATCAAAAAGAGAAATTAAAAGATAGGGAAAGGGAGAACAAAAGGGCCAAAACAGATGATATAGGTTTTAGTCAGCAGAGGTTTAGAGGTGGGCACCGATCTTTATTTCAAAAAAGGTTATCAGGACTAGCACCATTATCAGCTAGTTATACTACCCCGG
The DNA here is from genome assembly GCA_003996215.1 of Jaltomata sinuosa. Taxonomy (NCBI): domain Eukaryota; kingdom Viridiplantae; phylum Streptophyta; class Magnoliopsida; order Solanales; family Solanaceae; genus Jaltomata; species Jaltomata sinuosa. The sequence continues at coordinate 66,695 of QJPP01001313.1, read as the reverse complement.
CACCCCGAACCAGGCATGATCAGTAAGGCAGGCGATAGGCTCTCGTTCTTAGGGAAGTGTTGCAAAAGGGACTTTTTCCCCTGTTTGCAACAAGTATGGTAAGAATTACCTCGGAGAGTGCCTTTATGGCATATGTGGATGCTTTGGATGCGGACAAATTGGTCATAGGATCAAAGATTTCCCCTCTTCCAAACAGAATAATGGAGGTGGCAGGACCCAGGCTACTACTTCAGCAGCTCCAGCAAGTCGCCCAGCTCAGTAGGGCACTACTTCTGGCATAGGTAGCTGTCAGCGCCAAAACCATCTCTACGCTATGTCATCTTGCCAGGAGCAGGAGGACTTACCTGATGTAGTCACTGGTATGTTACAAGTCTTCTCTCTTGATGTTTATGCTTTACTAGACCCAGGGTCTTCATTGTATTTTGTGACCCCCTACATTGCTTGTAAGTTTAGAGTCAGTCCTAAACAACTCCTAGAACCCTTTTGTGTTTCCACTCCAGTTAGTGAGTTAGTCCTAGCTAAGAGGGTATACAAAAAATGCCATGTCTCAGTCCTTCATAGAGTCACCTCAATAGACTTAGTGGAATTAGGCATGACAGATTTTGACATCATTCTGGGAATGGATTGGCTACATGCTTGTTATGCCTCAGTCGAATGCAGAACCAGAGTCATAAGATTTTATTTTCCTAATGAACCTATCTTAGAATGGTGGGGTAGTCCTCCAACATCAAAAGGTCATTTCATATCTTACCTCAAAGCTAGGAAAATAATATCTAAGGGGTACATCTATCATATAGTTTGGGTTATGGATTCTGAGTTCGAAACCCCATATCTCCAGTCAGTCCCTGTAGTTAATAAGTTTCCTGAAGTGTTTCTTGAAGATCTACCCAGAGTCCCTCCTGAGCGGGAGATTGACTTTGGGATATGCCTTCTCCCAAATATGTATCCCATATCTATTCCACCTTACAAAATGACTCCAGCTGATCTTATGGAATTGAAAGATTATTTGAAGGACCTCCTAGACAAAGGTTTTATCAGACCCAAAATCTCTCCATGGGGTGCTCCAGTCCTCTTCGTGCATAAGAATGATAGTTCTCTCAGAATGTGTATGGATTACTGTCAGTTGAACAAGGTCACAATCAAGAATAAATATCTCATACCTAGGATTGAGGACTTGTTCAACCAACTTCAGGATTCCAGTTATTTCTCGAAGATAGACGTCAGATCTTGTTATTATCATCTTAGAGTTAGAGAATGTGACATTCCAAAGACAACCTTCAGAACTCGATATGGTCACTATGAATTTGTGTTTATGTATTTTGGACTAACGAATGCTCCTGAAATTTTTATATACTTGATGAACAGGGTACTCAAGTAGTAATTAGATATGTTCATCATTGTCTTTATTGATGACATTCTTGTCTACTCTCGGAGTAAGGAGGAGCATGCAAACCATTCAAGAGTTATTTTGCAGACTCTCAAAAACTGCCAAGTATTTGTGTCACACCTTGAGGCTACTCCCTGGGCGTAACACGGGACTCGAGACCACAAGTACCCCAAGCTAACCCTTGGTCATAGCATAACTCAGGTATATCAATTAAGTATAGTGGAAGTATAATACGAATTAGATAACTCAATTCATAAGATAAAATCAAAAGAACATAATTCGAAGAAGACCCGAATATCGTATATGTCTGAAAGCCTCTATATATAACATAAGGAGTTGCTAGGACAAGACCCTAGCTAACTCAAAGTACAAAGTAAATAATCAAAACAAACTAGAGTCATAACTATCCTCGAACAATAGGGACTCACCAACACTAACTGGATATGGCCTGTGGTCACTAGCCACGTGCATGATGGGAGACACCTGAATCTACATTATCAAGAGGATGCAGCGCAAAATATGCGTCAGTACTATAAGATGTACCGAGTATATGAGATATGCATGATCATGATAAAAACATACTTAAAACATGCATAAGGTGAACTTGTTCATAAGAGAATTAGTATGAAAATGTATTAAGATATAAGACATGAAACATGAAGTAAAGGTAAGATTCAAAGTGTAATATCATATAACTTCATAGCTTGAAAATAATCATGTGGGGGTTTCTCTTAACTGACATAAACCATGCTGAGCTACATGGAGTCCAGTGTCATGCACCCATATTGAAAAAGGTTGTCCTAACTGTCCAAAGTTAGAACCATGTTCATAAGCATCCTTTCATAAGCCACGGAGGGCAACCTACGGTGGCAACGTAGTTTTGGACTTGGGTTATCTAGAACCCTCATCACTCGGTGCTAAATACTACTCCCAATAACATATAACATAAGGCTCACATATATGTGACATATCTAGATGTCAAGCTTGTTCATAAACGTGTTCATACCCAGACGTTCATACTACTCACGAACCTTGGTTTAGGAAAAATAATTAATGAACATTGATGACACATCGGGTGTCTTGTCTTGCATAATAATTCATAACTTGAAAACTTGCATGGCCTTAGTTCAATTTCGTAATAATATATACTTTCATAAAACATAGGAACTAGGCATGCAATTACTTGAAATTCATGAAATCATGCTATCAATTTGCCCAATTTTCTTAAATCACTTCATGCATATAGGATTTACCATAATTAACCTTCCATTCATAAAATAGGAAATTGTAACGACCAGGTTCATCATTTCGGGTAGTCCAATCATGCCAAGTTTTAGAGTTAGAAAACTCCAGGTTTGGAAGTTTGAAATTTTGGCCTAGGCTTGCCTCGGCTGGTTTTGGAGCGAGGTGGAGTCTAGGGAAATCCGAGTAAGGATTGGGTTAGGTGTCTTATTTTGAGCTAGTTTTCCACGTAGCTAAGACATAAAGGAGTCCAGGAGACTTTTCAGAACTAAATTCGGGTAAGTAGAACACTCGGAATCGTGATTGACGTGAAGGGGTTATTTTGGATCGACGAGGGAAGCAAATGTGTTGTAAAATGGGAAAATTATAGGGATTTATGGAATTCTGTCCATGAAGAGCGCAACGTCTCTGCCGTAGCGACCTCTACTATAGTGGTGGAAAAGACCGCTATAGCGAAAGTCAAGGCTGTCAACACCGACCGGAACCACTATAGCAGGCTCGACGGGAATTAATGCAAAAATATTCCCTAAAACGTTCAGTTTTCACAGTTTTGTTTTGGGAAAAGGGCAAGGCGATTCCAAGCAATTTTTCTCCATTTTCCATTATTTTTTTTCCCTAAGGTAAGGTTTCTACTCGCCAAACTTCGTACTACTTTTCCTTCACGGTAGAATTGCTAGGAGGGAACTTAAGGAAAGGTTGGAATAACCTAGGGATGGTAGAATCTGGGAAAGAAGGGGGATTCTAGGCATGAAAGTTCTTGGGTATTGTTAAAAACAAGGTTTATTGATCACATGTTGTTAAATTCTCTATTTTTATCCGTGAAAATGATAGAACTAGGGGAATTAATGGCGGGAAACCCGAGAAAAAGGGTAGAATGATTATGGTTGGTCTGGGATTTGGGATTTGGTGTAATCCGTGTAATACGCAGGCCTTGTTTGTTAATTGAAGTACTTGTATGTTGTTCTAGACCAAGAACGAGAAAGGAATTCAGAACACGGGAAAGCTCGAGTTTAGTAGAGCTTGGATCATTTTGAGGTAGGTGATGGCATATGATTCCTGTGAATGTTGTATATTTTTGTACTCTTATCTAAGTGTTTGTATGAATTACACTGCTTAGAGGAATTTGCTTAGAATGTCTAAGGGTCCTATTTTACAGTTTGTGGATTGAACGGTGTGTTCCTTGTTGGTTTTATAAGTTGTTTGTTCATTATTTGACTGTGGATTAATTAACATTAGGTTGGCTCGGGTACCACGCCTGGTACAAAAATACTAACGGTTGGCTCGGGTACCAGGCCTGGTACAGGTATAACAAATGGTTGGCTTGGGTACCACGCCTGGTACGGGATACTAACGGTTGGTTCGGGTACCACACCTGGTACAGATTTATTTTACTGCATCATTGCATTGATATTATTCTATTGCATTAATATTGTTGTATTGCATTGACTGTTATTGGTTCCGTGAGTGGACCGGGCTGTTTTATTGAAATGTGATATTTGTTGGTGGTCCTTGAGTGACCGGGAATCTTGTTATATCTATTGAGTTGGCCTTGGATTAAGCCGGGTTATCTGTTTAACACTTAGGTGTTGTTTAGAGGGGATCCCAGGGTGGGTCCGAGTTAGATGAAAAGGGATGGTTTATTGGTTATATGATTGTTGCTTAAAGTTAGAAAGGGTGGATTTCATCCGGGAACAAGCTAGGTAGAGACTTGTAGTCTAGGGGTGCCTGTTGACTTGTTGCATGTCTTCCGTACTTATGCTTGATTTATTGTACTGATTTATGCACTATTTTTATTTGGAACTGGCTGATGATCCTACCAGTACACAGTGGTGGTGTACTGATACTACACTTGCTTTTTGTTTTGTGAGTACAGGAAATCTTCCAGCGGTTGAGATGCGACCTCATCTGTAGTACCGGCATTTCCAGACTTCAAAGGTGAGCTGCTTCGATCGAGCTGCCTTGAATCTATCATTAGAGTTGTAGCCCACTTATTTCGGGCTCAAACTATTTCCTTGTTTTGGGGTTGCATCCCCGTATTCTAGACATTGGTAGATTGTTTGGTACTGCGACTTTCAGATTCTAGGGGGTAATTTCCGCAGGTTTATATTAATGAAGTGGTTTTGTTATTATTGTTTTGCTAGTTTAATTTCCGCATTTTGGTTTTGAGCTGTTAGAACGGTTAAGTTCGGGAAAGTGATGGTTCACTCACCGGGGAGGGAGGGTTGGGTGTGTGCCACTCACAGCGGTCTGGGTCGTGACAGAAATCATATGTAAAAACCCATGCAATTTAAAAATATTTCATAATTAAATCACGAGAAGGTAATTTATAGCAAAAACCCATAAGAATTGGGTAAGAACCCTAATTTGAAAGTTCATGAAATCACAATTTGAAATTTGGGGTTTTGAGCACAAGGGTGAAAGGAACCCATTGTTGAATACCCACATACCTTGATTGGAGTTAACCCACTTGAAAATAAAAAGATTAGGAGACTTGAACTTGGAGCTTGAGACCTTGAGCTTGAGAGAGTTCTTTTCCTTTTTAGGAGATGAATGAGGTAATGAGGAGGGACTTAGGCTAATAGGTTTAGAATTCATGCTAAAAATGGTCAAAATGAATTCACTTAGGAGTTAAAAGGGCGGGTAATGACTAAAATACTCCTGGACCGTAATTAGGAAGAAGCTAGAAAAAAATTAACTTTCAGGGACCACAGATGGGTTCCACGGGTCGTAGACCAAACCACGGCCCGTGATTTCCATCCGTCGTTCCTGGCCAAAATAACAGGCTGCGGAAGGTAGTCTACGGGTCAACAGGACAGACCCGTAGAAAGTTTTACATGTCATAGACCTAAGTCGTCATTCATGGGGAATGACAGACCTCAGACCTGAGTTCCACGAGTCTACTTTACGGTCCGTAGTACAAACTACGGTCCGTAGAGTGCACTCGTGGTCTCAGACCCGAGATTGATTCCTGCAGAACCTAAATCACGATTCCATTCCATGAGTCGTGGTTTGGACCCGTCATCCCTGGAAACATGAAATTTTTCAGAGTTTCAAACTTAGAAAGCTGGTTCGAATCCCGGGGTATTACAATATTTCCCCCTTGAGATCATTCGTCCTCTAATGAATACTGAACAAGAGAAAACTGAAGAGAAAACAGCCCAACCAACAATAAAACATAAAATCTGAAGAATAAATATGAAAACTGAAATTTCCAACTTAAAACATGATTGAATCAACTTCAAAAACATGCATGCATGCTAGAGTCATGAGAGGAAACGATGGAATAGGATCGGAGGAACAGACTATGGAGGAAACTATTACCTCAAGCTGGAACGGGATCGGAAGGAAAGAGATGAGGGTACTTGGCCTTCATGGCTGAATACGCTTCCCAAGTAGCTACTTCAACAAGCTGATTCCTCCAAAGGACCTTTACCGAAGCGACTTCCTTATTTCTTAACCTCCGAATCTGACAATCAAGGATCTTTACGGGAACCTCCTCATAGGTGAGACTATCCTTCAAACCTACGTCCTCCAAAGGAACAATCAAGGTCGGATCACTATCACACTTCTTCAATAAGGGAACATGGAATACTAGATGAACCGCTTCAAATTTCGATGGCAAATCCAACTCAGAAGCAACCTTACCAACCCTCCTCAGAATCTGATAAAGACCAACAAAGCGGGGACTAATCTTTCCCTTCTTGCCAAATCTCCTCACAGCCTTCATGGGTGACATCTTTGGAAAAACCCAATCATCAACTTCAAACTCTAACTCCCTTCTCCTCACATCCGTGTATGATTTCTGTCGACTCTGAGCGGTCTTCAACCTCTCCCTAATAAGTTGAACTTTCTCCATAGTCTCATGAACCGAATCTGGGCCAATCAAAGCTACCTCACCTACCTCAAACCAACCAATAGGAGATCTACACCTCTGACCATAAAGTGCCTCATACGGAGCCATCTGGATGCTAGAGTGAAAGCTATTATTGTAGGCAAACTCGATAAGAGGTAAGTAATCATTCCAATTACCTTTGAAATCAATCACACAAGCTTTCAAAATATTCTCCAAAGTCTGAATAGTACGCTCTGCCTGGCCATTTGTCTGAGGGTGAAAAGTTGTACTAAGCTTCACCTGAATACCAAGACCTCTCTGAAACGATCTCCAAAACTGAGAAGTAAACTGAGTACCCCTATCTTAAATGATGGACAAAGGAACACCATGCAATTGAACTATCTCCCGGATGTAGAGTCTGGCATAATCGTCTACTGAATCCATAGTTTTAAAAGCCAAGAAATGGGATGACTTGGTCATCCGGTCGACAATCACCCAAATGGAATCATGTTGCCATCGATTACGAGGCAAACCTGTAATGAAGTCCATATTGATTGCTTCCTACTTCCAAGTAGGAAGGTCAATATCCTGAACCATGCCACCCGATCGCTGATGCTCTACCTTCACTTGCTGACAGTTGGGACACTTAGCCACAACACCGGCTATGTCCCTCTTCATACCATTCCACCAATAGACTTCGCGTAGATCACTGTACATCTTGGTGGCACTGGGGTGAATGGAATATCTGGAACTATGAGCTTCAGTAAAAATTTGTTATCGCAACCCATCTATATCTAGCACACATAATCGACTCTAATGCGAAATACACCATCTCCCCCTTGGGAGAAAACCTCAACTCTTTGTTGATGGACTGCACCCTTTAGCTGAAGCAAAATAGGATCACTGTCTTGCTTTGCCTTTACTTCAGCTACCAAAGATGATTTGGAACCATTCTGGACAATAACACCACCTTCCATCGAGTCCATAAGGCAAACTCCCAATCGAGCTAGCCTATGAACCTTCTTAACCAATTCCTTCTTCCCATCTTTGACTGAAGACACACTACCCATAAACAATCTACTAAGTGCATCCGCCACAACATTGGCCTTACCCGGATGGTAAAGAGCACTCATGTCATAATCCTTAAGAAGCTCAAGCCATCTTCTTTGTCGCAGATTCAATTCCTTCCGAGTGAACACATACTGAAGACTCTTATGATTAGTGAACAGATCCACGTGCACCCCATACAAGTAATATCTCCAAATCTTCAAAGCAAAGACCACGGCTGCTAACTCAAGATCATGAGTAGTGTAGTTCTTCTCATAAGTCTTAAGCTCTCTCGAAGCATAAGCAATCACTTTATCACGCTGCATTAAAACACAACCCAAACCAATCTTAGAAGCATCACAATACACAACAAAATCATCTAGGCCTTCGGGTAGAGCCAATACGGGAGTTGTGGTCAATCTAGTCTTTAATTCCTGAATGTTCTTCTCACAAAGGTCAGACTACTGAAATTTTACCTTCTTCTGAGTCAATCAGGTCAAAGGTGAAGCAATGGAAGAGAATCTTTCCACAAACCTCGGGTAGTAACCAGCCAAACCCAAAAAACTTCTAATATCAGACGGAGAAGTGGGTCTAGGCCATTTCTTTAATGCCTCTATCTTTTGAGAATCAACCCGAATACCATCTTTAGTCACAATATGACCCTAAAAAGCAATAGACTGCATCCAAAACTCACACTTGCTAAACTTAGCAAATAACTGCCGGTCCTTGAGAGTTTGTAACAACTCTCAAATGGTCTGCATGCTTCTCCGCACTTCGAGAGTAGATGGGGATATCATCAATGAAAACAATCACAATCATATCTAGATACTGCTTGAACATGCGGTTCATCAAATCCATAAAAGCTATAGGAGCATTCGTTAGACCAAAAGACATAATAACAAATTCATAATGACCATACCAAGTCCTGAAGGCTGTCTTTGGAATATCACATTCCCTAACCTGAAGCTGGTGATAACCGGATCTAAGGTCAATCTTGGAGAAGAAACTAGCACCCTGAAGCTGATCGAACAAGTCATCAATCCTAGGAATGGGGTACTTATTCTTGATTATGACCTTGTTCAACTGATGGTAGTCAATGCACATTCTGAGGGAGCCATCTTTCTTTCGCACGAATAAGACTGGAGCACCCCATGGATAAATACTAGGCCTGATGAAACCCTTATCAAGAAGATCCTTCAACTGATCCTTTAACTCCTTAAGTTCAGCAAGAGCCATCCTATAGGGAGGAATAGAGATAGGATTTGTATCCGTAAGAAGATCTATCCTAAAGTTGATTTCCCACTCGAGAAGGACTCCAGGTAGATCCTTGGGGAACACTTCTGGGAATTCATTCAGAACGGGAACAAACTAAAGTTATGGGGTTTTGGACTCCATGCCCATAACCCAATCTATATGATAAACATACCCCTTTGAAATCATCTTAAGATATAAAATGACCTTTCGAGGAAGGAGGACTACCTTGCCATTCTAAGACAGATTTATTTGGAAACTTGAAACTGACAATCCAGGTACGACAATCAACAGAAGCGTAACAAACATGTAGCCAATCCATACAAAGAATAACATCAAAATCTGTCATCTTCAACTCTACTAAATCCGCTGAAGTGACAATATAAGGGACTGAGATAGGGCAATTTCGGTAGATCCTTTCGGCTAGGACTGACTCTCCAAGAGGAGTAGAAACACAAAAAGGTTCTAAAAGTAATTCAGGACATACTTTGAATTTGCATGCTATATAAAGGGTCACAAATGATAAGGAGGCACCGGGGTCCAACAAAGCATACACATTAAAAAAGAAGACTTTCAACATACCAGTAACAACATCTGGGGAACCCTCCTAGTCCTGATGAGAGGACATAGCATAGAGGCGGTTCTGGCGCTGACCACCAAAACTAGAAGCTGTGCCCTGCTGGGCTGGTCAATTTTCTAGGGCTGCTAGAGCAGACTGAGCCCTACTACCTCCCTGCTCATTCTTAGGTGAAAGGCAGTTGCTAATCATGTGGCCAACCTGTCCACACCCAAAACATGCACTTGTGCCCAAATGACACTTTCCCGGGTAAGTCTTCCCACACTTGCTACAAATATGGTGGGAAGATCCCTTAGCAACACTCCCCTGAGACTGTGAATAGGAACTAGATCCTCTACCAGTCTGATTATGATGAGGCTTCTGGGCCTGGGTAGGAGCGCTAGCAGAAGAATGAACGGGTCCTGGTGACTTCTTCTGGAACGAGAAGTGATGTCCACCACCGGACCTCTGATGGACAAAACCTGAACCTTCGAATCTAGCCCTCTTGTTCTCCCTATCCATCTCCCTAAGCCTGTCTTCCTCGATCTGGTGAGCATGGGTCATAAGTATGGAAATATTCATATCACTCACCAACATAGTAGAACTACACTCCTTTTTTACCAAATACTAAACCCCGTATATAAACTTGCTAATCTGATCATGCGGGTCCGCTACCATAGATGGGGCATACCTAGACAACTGAGTGAACTTCAAATTGTACTCCTAAACAGTCATAGATCCCTATCTCAAGTTCAGAAACTCTTTGGCCTTCGCTTGCTTCAACTCTTGGGGAAAGAACTGATCGAGGAAATCCCTCTCGAAACACTCTCAAGTCATAGGGACCTCGTCCCTAGCTCTAGCTTCCTTCCATTGCGTGAACCAAATATGAGCCACATCCTTGAGTTGATAGGACGCATGCTCCACACAATCAATACTAATCATTTGCATCACATCAAAGATTTTCTTCACTTCATCAATAAAATTAAGTGGATCCTCATTCACTTTCGAACCCCAAAACTGCGGCGGGTTTATACGGATAAAATTACGAACTCGGACCGCTACCCCACCTTGAGGGTGGATGGGGATAGGAGCCGGCTGGTTGGCCTGAGCGGCAAAGGTTTAGGCTAGCTAATGGATGGTATTCCTAAACTCCTCATTCATGACCTCGAGGGCCAGAACTGGAGGAGCGGCATTTCGAGCAGATGAGGCATAGCACATCGAGGCATGATCTGAAACGTACAAGAATATGATTAGAGGAACATTAGAGTTAAGCTCCATCGCATGATATGATCATGAAAGAAGTGAAGTTTTCTAAGACACCTCATAGCTTCCATCTCATATGTGTGGCGCGCTTCACACACATGAAAGAGACTCTACTCGATGCGGCTTTCAAACATCCTAGGATTCTTGAACCTGAGGCTCTGATACAAAGTTTGTCATGCCCCGAGGCTATCCCCTAGGCGTAATACGGGACTCAAGACCACAAGTGCCCCAAGCTAATACTTGTTCATAGCATAAGTCAGGTATATCAGTTAAGCATAACGGAAGCATAATACGAATTAGATAACCTAATGCATAAGATAAAATCAAAAGAACATAATTCAAAGAAGACCCTAGCTAATTCAAAGTACGAAGTAAATAATCAAAACAAACTAGAGTCATAACTAGCCCTCAAACAATGAGGACTCACCAACACTGACTGGATACGGCTTGCAATCACTAGCCACGTGCCTGATGGGAGACACCTAAATCTGTATCATCAAGAGGATGCAGCGTAAAATGTGCATCAGTACTATAGAATGTACCGAGTATATGAGATATGCATGATCATGATAAAAATATACTTAAACCATGCATAAGGTGAACTTGATCATAAGAAAATTAGTAATAAAAAGTATTAAGATATAAGACATGAAACATAAAGTAATGGTAAGATTCAAAGTGTAATATCATATAACTTCATAGCTTGAAAATAATCATGTGGGAGTTTCTCTTAACCGACATAAACTATGCTGAGCTACAAGGAGTCCAGTGTCATGCACCCACACTAAAAAAGGTTGTCCTAACCGGCCAAAGTTAGAACCATGTACATAAGGATCCTTTCATAAGTCTCTGAGGGCAACCCACGGAGGCAATGTAGTTTTGGACTTGTGTTATCTAGAATCCTTATCGCTCGGTGCTAAATACTACTCCCAAAAATATATAACATAAGGCTCACATACATGTGACATATCTAGATGTCAAGCTTGTTAATAAATGTGTTCATACCCTGGATCTTCATACTACTCACGAACCTTGGTTTTAGGAAAAATGATTCATGAGCATTGATGGCACATCAGGTGTCTTGTCTTGCATAATAATTCATAACTTGAAAACTTGCATGGCCTTAGTTCAATTTCATAATAATATATACTTTCATAAAACATAGGAATTAGGCATGCATTTACTTGAAATTCATGAAATCATGCTATCAATTTGCCTAATTTTCTTAAATCACTTCATGCATGTAGGATTTACCATAATTAACCTTCAATTCGTGAAATAGGAAATCATATGTAAAAACTCATGCAAAATCATGCAATTTAATGAAATTTCATAATAAAATCATAAGAAAGTAATTTATAGCAAAAACCCATAAGAATTGGGTAAGAACCCTAATTTGAAAGTTTATGAAATCACAATTTAAAATTTAGGGTTTTGGGCACAAGGGTAAAAGGAACCCATTGTTGAATACCCAAATACCTTGATTGGAGTTAACCCACTTGAAATTGAAAAGATAGGAGATTTGAACTTGGAGCTTGAGACCTTGAGCTTGAGAGAGTTCTTTTCTTTTTTGGGAGATGAATGAGGTAATGAGGAGGGACTTAGGCTAATAGGTTTAGAATTCATGCTAAAAATAGTCAAAATGACCTCACTTAGGAGTTAAAAGGGTTAGTAATAACTAAAATACCCATGGACCATAATTAGGAAGAAGCTGGTAAAAAATTGACTTTCAGGGACCACAGATGGGTTCCACGGGTCATAGACCAAACCACGGCCAGTGGTTTCCATCTGTCATTCCTGGCCAAAATAACAGGCTGCGGAAGGTAGTCTACAGGTCAACAGGACGGACCCGTAGAAAGTTTTATGGGTCGTAGACCCAAGTTGTCATTCCTGGGGAATGACAGACCTCAGACCTGAGTTCCACAAGTCTACTTTATGGTCCGTAGTACAAACTACAATTCGTAGAGTGCACTCGTGGTCTCAGAACAGAGATTAATTCCTATAGAACCTAACTCACAGTTCCATTCCATGAGTCGTGGTTCTAACCACGGTCCGTGGTTTGGACTCGTCATTCCTGGGAACATGAAATTTTTCAGAGTTTCAAACTTAGAAAGCTGGTTTGAATCTCGGGGTGTTACAATTTGCTAAGTTCAGTAAGTGTGAGTTTTGGTTGCAATCAATCGCTTTTCTTAGTCATATGGTGTCTCATGTGGGAATTCAAGTGGATTCACAAAAAATAGAGGCAGTAAAGAACTGGCCTAGACCCACTTCTCCGATAGACATTAGAAGCTTTTTGGGTTTGGCTGGATACTACAAGAGATTTGTTGAAGGGTTTTCATCCATAGCTTCCCATGACCAGATCGACTCAGAAAAAGTTTAAGTTTCAGTGGTTCGATGAGTGTAAAAATAACTTCCAGGAATTAAATACTAGATTGATCACAACTCTAATTTTGGATCTACTAGAGGGTTCAAATGGCTTCGTTGTGCATTGTGATGCATCTAGAGTTGGCTTGGGTTGTGTTATGATGCAGCATGGTAAGGTCATCTCCTATGCTTCCAGACAACTTAAGATTCATTAGAAGAACTACCCAACTCTTGATCTCAAGCTATCAACAGTGGTTTTTGCTTTGAATATTTGGAGACACTACTTGTATGATAACTATGTGGATGTGTTTACTGATCATAAGAGCCTCTAGTATGTGTTCACTCAGAAGAAGTTAAATCTTCGTTGAAGAAGGTGGCTTGAGCTTCTTAAGAACTATGACATGACTGTTTTTTACCACTTGGGTAAGGCCAATATTGTGGGTGATGCACTTAGAAGATTATCTATAGGTAGTGTGGTAGTGGTTGAAGAAGGAAAGAAGGAAATTGCTAAGGATGTTCATAGGCTTGCTCATTTTGGGGTTCACCTTACCAACTAAGCATATGGTGGAGTTATAATTCAAAAAGGGTCTGACTCTTCTTTGGTAGTTGTGGTGAAGGAGAAGCAAGACAGTAACCCTATCTTGCATCAGTTGAAGGTTGCAGTCCATTAACAAAGGGTAGAGGTTTTCTTCCAAAAGGGAGATGGTGTGCTTCGGTATCAAGGTTGATTATGTGTTCCAAATATGGATGATTTGAGGCAGCGGATTTTAATAGAGGATCACAAATTCAGATATTCTATTCATCCAGGTGCCACCAAGATGTATCAAGACCTAGAAGAAGTCTATTGGTGGAATGGCATGAAGAGGGACACTGCAGATTTTGTAGCTAACTATCCAAACTGCCAGCAGGTCAAAGTAGAACATCATAGACCGGGAGGTATGACTCAGGATATTGATATTCCTACTTGGAAGTGAGAAGAGATCAATATGGACTTTATTATAAGTTTACCACATACTCGTCGACAACGTGATTCTATTTGAGTGATAGTAGACGGGATGACTAAATCAACCCACTTTTTGCCTGTCAAGACTACTAATTCAGCAGCGGATTATGCCGAACTCAACCTATGTGAGTTAGTAAGATTGCATGGGGTTCCATTGTCGATCATCTCAGATAGAGGTACTCAGTTTACATCCCAATTTTGGAAGTCATTTCAGAAAGGTCATAGTACTCAAGTGAATCTTTACACAACCTTTCATTCGTAGACAGATGGCCAGGTGGAGCCTACCATCTATAGCTTAGAGGATATGTTGAGGACTTGTGTGATTGATTTAAAGGTAATTGGGATGATCACTTGCCTCTTATAGAGTTTTCTTATAATAACAACTTCTATTCTAGTATTTAGATGGCTCAATATGAGGCACTATTTTGGCGAAGAGTGATAAGTCAGTAATCTATCAACTTATTAATCCTATATCCATGAATTATTGCTATGTTTTGAATAGATTTAGAGATTCTTATGGCCTTTATTGATGTCTATGTAGGTACTTTTGATAGATGATGATAAACAAGGAAATTGACCAAAAAAGAGCTCAAAAAGAGTGAAGTGTGAAGTGTTCGGAAAAGATGAAGATTCTGACTGAAGATGCGGTGGCTGTGCGACATGCATTGGCCAAGGTGCAAACCGCACCTCCTCCGCACAAGCTGCAAAAGTCACTGAAGAGTCTGTCAAGGGGTGCGGTCGTTGTGCGATGCGCACATCTTGAGGTGCGAACCGCACCCCCTTCGCATGGAGCTCCCAATTCTAACTGAAGTCACTGGTTCAATCGGAGGCAGTGTGTGATGCGCACAACAAAATGTGTGAACCACATGTCGCACCGCACACCTCTCGAAGGACATTTTTGTCCTAATTTTTAGTGACATTTTGGGAAACTATAAAAGGCCTATTCAGGCACAATTGTAAATTTTTTTATCATTCTAAATATTTTGAAGAGTTTTTAGCTTGGAGACTAAGTTTTTCACCTCTATTGAGAAAAGGGTTTCAATCTAATTCTCTTGGTTAACACTTTTGTGCTTAAAGTGAATCTAGAACTTGAGATTTCAGCTCTAAAGGAAGGGATTTTGAATTACCCAGCTGGTATCTCTTTCTCTCTTACTATCAGTGGCTAAATTTTCTTGTCTAGGGGTGTATTAATGATGGGTGCTTAAGAAATGGGTGTGGGTGTTATCTATTCTAGCTTATAATTGTTTAATTGACATAGGTCTAGTAATTTCACCAAGTTTTAATCCTAAAATTGGTGGTTGCAAACATAAATTTTCATTACTTGACTATGTGATTGCTTGAGAAAGGATTTCATAGTTTTGGATATGAAATTACTAGTGGGAACTTGGGATTCCACTCAGATTTGAGGCTAGAGATAGCTCTTATCATTGAATTCTCTCATTTAAGGGTCTAAGCTAGAGATAGTGTGACCTCACCAAGCTAGATTGATTGTTTATTGATCAAACCGATGATGATCTAACCGAGATCATCAGATATAAGATTGTTGATCGAGAGTTAAGCAAATCTTACCCATGACCAATGCTATTCATATCATTAAGCGAGAATAGGTATGAATTGATAATCACCCTATCCCATAACCAAAACCCCATCGAACATGCATCCCTAGTCATCTAGACCACTTGATACACCCGCTTTAGTTTTATTGCTTTTTAAATTGAATTGCTATTGTAGTGACAACATTCCCAGTTCCCCCATCCTTTTACTTGTTGTTTTGGGCAATTACTCTCACCTTGAACTCAATTCATTACAATCTCTATTTAGCTACCCAAAGTCCCTTGTGTACGACCCCGACACTCATTGGGATTATAATTTTTTTTTGCTGCACGATCCTCGTGACCTCCTACTTTGGAGAGCACGATTTGAGCGTTCATAAGAAATGGCATTGTTGCCGGGGACTTGAGTTGATAGCTATTTTTGATTGTTGTTTTGAAGTCACTTTGAGAGTATTTGTTTCTTTTACTTTTGTGTGTTGCTTGTGGTAGATTGCAGGCACACATCGCTCAAACATCAATGCCTATACTTCTCACTCAGCCAGTCGCGCTTGATTTTACTACCTTGTAGGACCATAAGTTAGATTTTTGGGAGCCGAGGGAGCAATGGGTGCGACCTCTGCTAAAGAGATTGAGGAATGGTTAAAGAATGATGCACGGAGAAATAGAGAATTATCATTCACTTCCACACTCTTTGAATTTATGGTAAGGAGTATCTCAAATGAGCCAGTTGAAACCATTAGTACCATTGGTTTACTTGGGAATATGAGATTGGAAGAAGATGGTGAGAGGTCAAATAATGGTAGTGATGAGGTGCTTACAACTTTCCACGAGGCGGGTTCCCATGTTAACCCTCAGAGCTTGGGTAGACGTGCGCATGGGAATCAAGGTCGAAATGAACACTATGAAGACTCTAGAATGGAAAGTATGCTTGTGCAGGTGTTAGAAAAAGTAGGGGAAACTTGTGGAGTCATTGAGGAGTTGAGCCATAACCTTGGAAGTCTTGCCCAAACTGTTCAATCGCACTCCGTAGCCATTGAACGTCTTGAAGAAAGAATGCTTTGGCTGAATTCACAATTCAAATCTAGGCAAGCCGAGAATGAAGAGATTGCTAGTGGTGTTGAGAGCTCCCTAGACCATATTGATGTTACAATGCCAATGATAAGTAAACCTCAGAAAATGCAAATTCGGGGAAATGGTGTGACTAAAGTTGTTCAATGTGAGAGCAAGGAGACTAAAGTTCAAAAACCATTCCTCACTTGTCCACCTCCATTCCCTCAACGACTTATGCTTGAAAGATTGGTTGAGACTTCGAATGATTTGGAGTCTATGTTGAAGAGAATCACCATCAATGTGCTTGCAAGTACCACTTTTAACAAAATGCCAGAGTATGCCAAGTTCATGAAAGAATTAGGCACCACTTGCAGCTTAGAAGATGTTGGGGTAGTTCAACTATCTCCATTTAGTAGCATGATTCTTGCGGGGAGTTTCACAAATGAGGCAGTGATTGGGTGTACACACGATTTGTGATTCAAAGGGAGTTCACAAGTCCATTAGGCTGGTGTGCAATGAAAACTCAAGTGTCAACTTGATGTCGTGGGCTGCTTTCAAACTAATGGAGTTGGGGTATCCCACTAACCCAAACTTGGAGTTCGTCATGACAGATCGGTCAATAAGGTTCCCCGTGGGAATCAATTCTGACAATTTGATCAAGGTAGGGTAAATGGTGCACCCTATGGACTTCGTGATACTTGATTGCAAAGGGAGCTTTGAGATACTCATCATCTTGGGGCATCCTAGCCTAAAAATAGGGCACACTTTGAGCATAATGAACTTGGGAGAGTTAAAGTTTACATTGAATGATGAGGAAGCCACCTTTGATGTGAACAGATCTATGAAGCAACCAAGTGATCTCCAAACGACGTTCACACTTGAAAGAATTGAAGAAAGCATCGATATGCACATAAGAGAGGGATTCATTGATGAAGCCTTAGAAGTGGTACTATTAAATCATGATGGTGAGGGTATGGAGGAATTTGACGAGGTTTGTTGTGCATTGGTGGGCATGGGATATTACTCTTATCCCCCAAAGAAACTTGATCTTGACCTAAACAACAGGGAAAATCCACCATCTAAACCTTCAATCATTGAACCTCCTATCTTGGAGCTCAAACCATTGCCTTCTCATTTGAAGTATGCATACTTGGGTGCTAACGAGACCTTGCCAGTCATTATTTCCAACAAACTAAACAAAAAGCAAGTGTAAGCTTTGCTCAAGGTGTTAAAGAAGCATATCAAAGCTCTAGGGTGGGCCATAGCGGATATCAAAGGTATACCTCCGGGAATATGCACACATAAAATAAACCTCCAAGAGAAAAACATTCCTTCCATTGAGCACTAACAATGGCTTAACCCACCAATGCAAGAGGTGGTGAAGAAGGAAATCATTAATTGGTTGGATGCAGGAGTGGTCTTTCCCATATTCGATAGCAGTTAGGTTAGTCCAGTGCAATGTGTGTCGAAGAAAGGAGAAATCATCGTGGTTCCAATTGAGAAAAATGAGTTGATCGCACTTAGACTGGTGACCGATTTGGGAGTTTGCATGGACTACCGGAAATTAAATTCTTGGACAAAAAAAGACCACTTCCCTCTCCTGTTCATGGATCAAATACTAGACCAGTTGTCGGGCCGTGGCTTTTATTATTTTCTAGATGGTTACTCTGGATACAATCAATCTCGATCGCTTTGGAAGATCAAGAAAAGACCACTTTCACTTGCCCATATGGAACCTTTCCCTTCAAAAGGATGCCCTTTGGGCTTTGCAATTCCCCGACCACCTTCCAAAGGTGTATGATGTCGATATTCTCGGACATGGTGGAAGATACCATGGATATTTTCATGGATGACTTCTCTGTTGTTGGAGATGAGTTTAGCGATTGTCTGGAGCATCTAGAGGAGGTACTTAAAGATGTGTGGAGATGAATTTGGTGTTGAATTGAAAAAAATGTCATTTCATGGTGAAGGAAGGGATAGTCTTGGGGCACAAGATTTCTGAAAAGGGGCTTGAAGTTGATCAAGCCAAAATTGAGGTTATATCAAAACTACCCCCTCCGAAAACTATGAAGGGCGTCCAGAGTTTTCTTGGCCACGCCAAATTCTATAGTTGTTTTATCAAAGGCTTCTCAAGGGTGGCCTATCCTTTATGCAATTTATTAGAAAAAGAGGCAAAATTTGACTTGGATGATCATTGCATGAAAGAATTCCTTGCGTTAAAAGAAAATTTAACCTCTACTCCTATTATCATTTCTCCGGATTGGTCAAAACCCTTTGAGCTTATGTGCGACGCCTGTGGCGTAGCATTAGGGGCGGTGCTTAGCCAACGAAGAGAAAAGCTTTTCCATCCAATCTATTATGCGAGTAAGACCTTGAACACAGCCCAAACTAACTACACTGTTATAGAGCAAGAATTATTGGCTGTGGTGTTTGCTTTTGAGAAATTTTAGGCATATCTCTTAGGGACTAAGGTGGTGGTGCACACTGATCATGCAGCTCTCAGATATTTGATAACAAAAAAATATGCTAAACCCCGATTAATACGATGGGTGTTACTTCTTCAGGAGTTTGATTTTAAGGTAAAGGACCGGAGGGGGTGTTAAAATCAAGTGGCTGACCACTTATCGCGGAAGAAGAAGGAAGTCCTATTGGGGATCTTGAAATCAATGACTCATTCTCGGATGAGCGAATTTTGGCTGCTTCTCATGATTTGACACCTTGGTTTGTAGATGTTGATAATTACTTGGCAAGCGATCTACTTCTGGAAGGATTGTACTCGAATGAGAAAAAGAAATTCCTCCACGATGTTCAAAAACATTATTGGGATGAGCCCTACTTGTTTCAAATTTGCGCCGATGGGATGATACAGAGGTGTGTACCAAAAATTTAAATGTTACCCATTCTTAGGTCATGCCATTAGTCACCCATTGGTGGAAACCATGTGGGCATGCGTACGGCCTTTAAAGTGTTGCAAAGTGGGTTCTATTGGCCTACCTTGTTCCAAGATGCCCATGATTTGGTAAAGGAGTGTGACAAGTGTCAACGCGGAGGAGGCATATCTCGGCGTCACGAGCTTTCACTAACACCTATGCTCGAGCCCTCTACAAGCTCACATGGAAACACATATAATCTAGTGGTTGTGGACTACGTGTCCAAATGGGTCGAAGTAGTGGCTTTACCAATTAATGAAGGGAGAAGTTTGTCTGCTTTTCTAAAAAAGCACATCTTTGCGAGGTTTGGCATACCTCGTGCCATTATTAGTGATGGAGGATCGCACTTTTGCAATAAGTTATTTAGCATACTACTTGAGAAATACGGTGTCAAACACAAAGTGTTCACTCCATACCATCCACAAACGAGCGGGCAAGTTGAGGTGTCCAATCGGGAGATTAAGTCCATCTTTTTGAAGTCGGTGAATGTTCACCAATCGGATTGGTCACGCAAGTTAGACGATGCATTATGGGCATATAGGACAGCCTATAAGACCCCAATTGGAAAGTCCCCCTATCAATTGGTCTTTGGCAAGGCTTGTCATCTCCTGGTCAAATTGGAACACAAAGCTTTGTGCGCCTTGAAGAAGCTAAACTTGGATTGGGAGAGAGCCGCTCGTACTAGAGTGGAAGACCTCAATGAAATGGATAAATTTCGGATGCGAGCTTATGAAAGTGCCTCTATCTACAAGGCCTAGATGAAGTGATATCATGACCAACAAATCTTAAGGCGTGAGTTCCACCCGAGAGATTGGGTGCTCCTATTCAATTCTAGACTTCAGTTTTTTTCGAGAAAGTTAAGGTCCAAATGGTCGGGCCCTTTCAAAGTGCATCATGTTTTCCCTAATGGAGCCATAGATTTGGAGAATAAAGATGGCTTGGTATTCAAAGTCATTGGGCAAAGAGTGAAGAAGTACTTGGGCATTCTGGAGGAAGTTGCAATGGTAGAAGCCATTTACTTAGATGAACCTTGAGAGGGAGGTACCTTTGTCGAGCCGTGACGTTAAACCAAACGCTTCTTGGGAGGCAACCCAAGCACTTTTTCTTTCTGTGTTTTTCTTGTTTTTTTTTGTTTTATTTTGCATGTTGTTTTTGTTAGCCTTGTAGTTGGGAGTCAAGCCAATGATATGGGAATAATGATCATCTAGTGCAACGCTTTATGCGGTTACACCACAGAAGGTGCGCATCACACATCAGGTCGCAGGAGCTTAGCAGAAAACAAACAAGTTGGACCACACAATGTGCGACTAGTGTGCGATCACATGAACAGTTGTGCGCATTGCACACCAGGTTAACACCTCATAGCAGAAACCTGGTAGTTTTTCTTGGAAAATCACACCACTATGCAATTGCTGGTGTATTTTGCATACCTCGAAATGCCGGTCGCACAACTGATGCACAAGCAACAAGCAGATTGAACTTTAATTTGGCCATTTTAATGGTGCGACTGAGAAGCGATCGCACCACCCAGAGTGCGTTTCACACAACGGCCGCAGTGTCCTACCTTCTCTAGCTAATATCATTGGGTACAATGCTTTGTTTCGGTTGGGGAGTGCTTAGATATTGCCTTGTTAATAGTAGTTCAGAAATAAACTCCGAGGGTTTTCTTAATACCATGGTTCTTTTCCAAGGAGCAAGAGTTTTGATTATTTTCTTTTATTTCTCTTTTGTTTTTGTGTGTCGAACCGGATTGGTGTTTCCCTATGATAGATTGAGAGGCGACTTTCTTAAGGAAAAATGCCAAGTTTTAGTTTAGAATTGAGTTCGTAGTTGCTTGTCTGGAAATGGGCCCATAAAAAAATTTATTGTGGCAAATTGTTTTGAAAATAAAAGGAAGAAGGGAAATGAATTTTTGAGGAAAAGCATTCTCTTGTCATGACTTGCACACTCTTGCTTTGCTTGATTAACTCACAAATGAGTGTATAATGAACTCGGAATAGCTTATCAAAAATCATTTGCCCCAATTGATTGTGAGACTAATGAAAGAGGTCTTGTGTGGTAAGGCTTTACCTTGATTCTTGTGCATAAGTGTCTTCTAGAACTTTTCCCGAATGTGATTCAAGGCAAAATTATAGGTGTGACCGAGCTTGGAAGATGACCTTAGGCCCTTTTTGACAGCCACTTCACCGAAATGACTTCCCACGACATTAAATTCTAGCGAACCCTTTTTGAGCTTATGACCGTTCTTTGGCACCTTGTAATACCTTTCCCTTTTTGGAACCTCTATTTTGGTACCCATCCTCTCTAATTGCTTAAAGAATGAAACGTAGGCTAAAATCCTAAGTTTGGGAGGGAAACGAAAGATAACATAGGCAAGTGCCTAAGTTTGGGGGTGCATGTGATCAAAGGAGGAGAAGAAAAGAAGTGCACTTCAAGTGCAAGGTAGCACCTTAATTTCGAATTGAAAATTGCTCCAAAAGATCAATCCAATAAGCAAATTGAAAAGCAAAAATAGGTGCTACCAAGTGAAGGTGGTATAAGGAGTTTGAATGATCATAAGTATAAAGGAGAAATCTTGGGTTGTGTGAGGGAGGAATAAGGTGAAGTTGAAATTGAAAAATGTGAGTGGTGTTCGAAATGACAACAAAGAGCATTAGGGAGGTGTAGTTACTTGATCCAAATGATATCCTCACCTTAGCCCTAGCCAGCAGCATAACCCACAAGTCCTTGGCGATTCTGAGCTTGGCTACCCTACATTAGTGGCGATATACATGAAGGGCAAGCCTATGGTTTGACGCATATGCACTTGAACTTTCTTGAGAGATGAGAGTCTTCTTGGTTCCCCTATAATCTCGTGTTTTGTGAATTGAATGAATGTGAGTGAGATTCTTTCTTGTGGTAAGTGGCATCATGCACTCGAATTGAAACATGAAGTCTCTATTTCAATTGAGGGGAATGAATGAGACAAGTTGTGTAGGCAAACCTTGACGGTCCATGCCAATGACTTGAGAAGCTTAAATGTCTTGCTTTAAATGACAAAATTCCCTTGAATTTGAGTGAGAAATGATGTCCTTTTAGAAAAGGTTTTGAATTGATCAATTGCCTTGAATTTGTGGTGGTCAAATTTGAGATGAGCATAGTAGTTGAGTCAGTTGTTTGAGTCTCTTGTTTATTCTTTTTCTTTAATTCTTAGTGTAGAGTAGTCTTTTGTGCCTTGATTGAGCTTAAAGCAAATTCATTTCTTACCTTGTGAGTATCTTGCTTGAGGACAATTAATAGTTCAAGTTTGGGGGTTTGATAAGTCGGTAATCTACCAACTTATTGAGCCTATATGCATGAATTATTGGTATGTTTTGAATAGATTTAGAGGTTCTTATGGCCTTTATTGATGTCTATGTAGGTACTTTTGATAGATGATAATAAAGAAGGAAATGGACCCAAAAAGAGCTCAAAAGGAGTGAAGTGTGAAGTGTTTGGAAAAGCTGAAGATTCTGACCGGAGATGCGATGGCCGTGCGACACGCATAAGCTGAGGTGCAAACCGCACCTCCTCCGTACAAGCTACAAAAGTCACTGTAGAGTCTGTCAAGGGGTGCGATCGCTGTGCGATGAGCACATCCGGAGGTTCGAGGAGGTTTGCACCTCCTTCACACGGAGCTCCAATTCTAGTTGAAGTCACTGGTTCAACCAGAGGTAGTATGCGACACGCCATCACAATGTGCAAACCACACGTCACACCGCACACCTCCAGAAGGGAATTTTGTCCTAATTTTTAGTGACATTTTGGGAAACTATAAAAGTCCTATTAAGGCATAATTGTAAAAAACTTTTATCATTCTGAATATTTTGAAGAGTTTTTAGCTTGGAGACTAAGTTTTTCACTTCCATTGAGAAGAGGGTTTCAATCTAATTCTCTTGGTTAACACTTTTATGCTCAAATTGAATCTAGAACTTGAGATTTCTGCTCTAATGGAAGGGATTTCGAATTACCCAGTTGGTATCTCTTTCTCTCATACTATGAGTGGCTAAATTCTCTTGTCTAGGGGTGTATTGATGATGGGTGCTTAAGAAATGGGTGTGGGTGTTATCTATTCTAGCTTATAATTTCTTAATTGAAATGGTCTAGTAATTTCACCAAGTTTTAATCCTAAAATTGGTGGTTGCAAACATTTATTTTCATTACGTGACTATGTGATTGCTTGAGAAAGGATTTTATAGTTTCGAATGTGAAATTACTAGCGGGAACTTGGGATTCCATTCATATTTGAGGCTAGAGATAGCTCTTATCGTCGGATTCTCCCATTTAAGGGGCAAGCTAGAGATAGTGTGACCTTTCCAAGCTAGATTGGTTGTTTATTGATCAAGCTGATGATGCTCTAACCGAGATAATCAGATATAAGATTGTTGATTGAGAGATAAGAAAATCTTACTCATGACCAATGCTATTCATGTCATTAAGCGAGAATAGGTATGAATTGATAATCACCCTATCCCATTACCAAAACCCCATCGGATATGCATCCCTAGTCGTCTAATCAACTTGATACACCCGCTTTAGTTTTATTACTTTTTAAATTGAATTGGGATTATAGTGACAACATTCCCAATTCCTCTATCCTTTTACTTATTGTTTTAAGCAATTACTCTCACCTTGAACTCAATTCGTTACAATATCTATTTAGCTACCACAAGTCCCTTAGGTATGACCCCAACACTCGTTGGGATTATAAATTTTATTTTGCTGCACGATTGCCGTGACCTACTACTTTGGAGAGCACGATTTGAGCATTCATTAGAGAGGTAGATCACCTATTGGTTGGTTAGAGGTAGATGAAGCAGCATTAATAGGGTCAAATTCAGTTCAGGAGACTATGGAAAAGTTTCAGCTTATTAGGGAGAGTTTGAAGGCTGCTTAGAGTCGATAGAAATACTATGCAGATGGGAGGAGAATAGACTTAGAATTTGAAGTTGAGGATTGGGTGTTTCTGAAGGTTTCACCTATGAAGGGGTGATGAGATTTGGTAAGAAAGGGAAGCTTAGTCCCCAGTATGTAGGTAGGTCCCTACAGGATTGTGAGGCGATCATCAAGGTGGCTTATGAGTTAGAGTTTCCATCAGAGTTAGTAGCGGTGCACCTAGTCTTTCATGTGTCCTTGTTGAAGAAGTGTGTTGGTGATCTGAAATCAGTCGTGCCATTAGAAAGTGTGGGTGTAACACCCCAGAAATCAAACTAGCTATCTAAGTTTGAAACTCTGAGAAATTTCAAGTTCCCTGGAATTACGGGTCAAAACCACGGACTGTGGTTTGAACCACGAGTCATGGAATGGAATCGTGGTTTCCTTCTGTTGGTTCAGTCTCTGGTCTGAGAACCACGAGTTGGTTCTACAGACCGTGGTTCTAACTATGACCCGTCCTGTTAACTCATGGAATCAGATCAGAGGGTTAATAAGTTCCCCAGGTATCACGACTGGGTTCTATGGCCCGTCATTATGATGACGAACCATCCTGTTAATTCATAGAAATTAATCAGAGGACTGCATGGTTTCTAGAAACTATGGCTTAGGTCTAGGAGCCGTCATTCTATTGACGAGTCATCCTGTTGACTCGTGGTTTACCTTTTGCAACTTGACTCTTTGGCCAAGAACGACAGATGGAAACCATGAGCCGTGGTTTGGTCTACGGTTCGTGGAACTGATCAGTGGTCCCTGGAAGTCAACTTTTTCCAGCTTTTTCCTAATTATGTCCCAGGGGTATTTTAGTCATTTCCCACCCTTTTATTTCCTAAATGATAACATTTTGGCTATTTCTAGAAGGGTTTTCACCCTTATTAGCCTAAGTCCATTCTCATTACCTCATTCATCTCCCAAAAAGAAAAAGGACTCCCTCAAGCTCAAAGTCTCAAGCTCCAAGATCAAGTCTCCTTTCTTTTCAATTTCAAGTGGGTTAACTTCCATAAAGGTATGTGGATATTCTTAATTGAAATGGTCTAGTAATTTCACCAAGTTTTAATCCCTTAATTGGTGGTTGTAAACATTTATTTTCATTACTTGACTATGTGATTGCTTGAGAAAGGATTTTATAGTTTCGGATGTGAAATTACTAGTGGGAACTTGGGATTCCACTCATATTTGAGGCTAGAGATAGCTCTTATCGTCTGATTCTCCCATTTAAGGGTCTAAGCTAGAGATAGTGTGACCTTCCCAAGCTAGATTGGTTGTTTATTTATCAAGCTGATGATGCTCTAACCGAGATCATCAGATATAAGATTGTTGATTGAGAGATAAGCAAATCTTACTCATGACCAATGCTATTTATGTCATTAAGCGAGAATAGGTATGAATTGATAATCACCCTATCCCATTACCAAAACCCCATCGGATATGCATCCCTAGTCGTCTAATCAACTTGATACACCCGCTTTAGTTTTATTGCTTTTTAAATTGAATTGGGATTATAGTGACAACATTCCCAATTCCTCTATCCTTTTACTTGTTGTTTTAAGCAATTACTCTCACCTTGAACTCAATTTGTTACAATATCTATTTAGCTACCACAAGTCCCTTAGGTATGACCCCAACACTCGTTGGGATTATAAATTTTATTTTGCTGCACGATTGCCGTGACCTACTACTTTGGAGAGCACGATTTGAGCATTCATCAGAGAGGTAGATCACCTATTGGTTGGTTAGAGGTAGATGAAGCAGCATTAATAGGGTCAAATTCAGTTCAGGAGACTATGGAAAAGCTTCAGCTTATTAGGGAGAGTTTGAAGGCTGCTTAGAGTCGATAGAAATACTATGCAGATGGGAGGAGAAGAGACTTAGAATTTGAAGTTGAGGATTGGGTGTTTCTGAAGGTTTCACCTATGAAGGGGTGATGAGATTTGGTAAGAAAGGGAAGCTTAGTCCCCAGTATGTAGGTAGGTCCCTACAGGATTGTGAGGCGATCATCAAGGTGGCTTATGAGTTAGAGTTGCCATCAGAGTTAGTAGCTGTGCACCTAGTCTTTCATGTGTCCTTGTTGAAGAAGTGTATTGGTGATCTAACCTCAGTCGTGCCATTAGAAAGTGTGGGTGTAACACCCCATAAATCAAACCAGCTATCTAAGTTTGAAACTCTGAGAAATTTCAAGTTCCCAGGAATTACGGGTTAAAACCATGGACTGTGGTTTGAACCACGGGTCATGGAATGGAATCGTGGTTTCCTTCTGTTGGTTCAATCTCTGGTCTGAGAACCACGAGTTGGTTCTACAGACCGTGGTTCTAACTATGACCCGTCCTGTTAACTCATGGAATCAGATCAGAGGGTTAATAAGTTCCCCAGGTTTCACGACTGGGTTCTATGGCCCGTCATTATAATGACGAACCATCCTGTTAATTCATAGAAATTAATCAGAGGACTGCATGGTTTCCAGAAACTATGGCTTAGGTCTACGAGCCGTCATTCTATTGACGAGTCATCCTGTTGACTCGTGGTTTACCTTTTGCAACTTGACTCTTTGGCCAAGAACGACAGATGGAAACCATGAGCCGTGGTTTGGTCTACGGTTCGTGGAACTGATCTGTGGTCCTTGGAAGTCAACTTTTTCCAGCTTTTTCCTAATTATGTCCCAGGGGTATTTTAGTTATTTCCCACCCTTTTATTTCCTAAATGATAACATTTTGGCTATTTCTAGAAGGGTTTTCACCCTTATTAGCCTAAGTCCATTCTCATTACCTCATTCATCTCCCAAAAAGAAAAAGTACTCTCTCAATCTCAAAGTCACAAGCTCCAAGATCAAAGCCGTTGGCCTTACAACAACCTCAACACTAGGCATTTTTACGACACCACTCATTCTCCCACTACTTGTGATAATAGACATGACATGACCATCATTTTTTAGATATGCTATCGTGTCACGAGGAAGCATTCCTTTCATTCACGGATTCATTTGAGTGGACAAATGGTTCATTTGCGCTTGAAGATGCTTCATTGAGGCTGATCTAGATCTCACTGTTTGGTGAAGCATTAAGACTTTACTTTTTAGCTCACTAACTCTACTATTGCTTGACTCAACCTTTTTCAACACATGGGATAACATATCTTTGATCATTGATTGCACGGGGTTACTCACAGGAGGTTGAAAAGCATCATCAGCGTTAGGAGGAGGAACATATGGATTTGAACTCTAGTGATTATACCGATATCCTTTTTTTTCATGATCTCTCCAATGGCCATTGCATTCTTTGTCCTTATTCAAACCTTGATTCTCGTCCCTCGGGCGATAATACCCGAGTTGAGAACCCATTGACAAGTAGCATATCTTCCCATCCATAATAGTGAAAGCCTTGTCGTCACTAGCTTGAAGATCAAGAGTACTTAAAACCTTTATACTTTTAGTAATATCGGGCCCCATAACTGTAACACCCTGAAAACGTATTCAACTTTTAAACTCAGAATTTCAGTGAAATTTCATATTTCCAGGAATGACGGGTCCAAAGCATAGACCGTGGTCTAAACCACGGGTCTTGGAATGGAGTCGTAGGTTGAACTTGTCAGGTTCAGACTCTAGTATGAGAACCACGAGTTAATTCTACGGACCGTAGTTCAATCTACGACCCATCCTATTAACTCGTGGTAACAAACCTGAGGGCTAACTGATTCCCCAGGAACCATGATTCAAGTCTACGGTCCGTTGTTCAAACCACACACCATCCTATAAATCGTAGAACTTGACTTAGAGGATTGCATGTTCCCCAGGAACTACGACTTGGGTCTACGACATGTTATTCTTTCTACGGGTCCATCCTCTTGACTCATAGACTGCCTTCTGCATGTTGTTATTTTGTCCAAGAATGACGGATGGAAACCACGAGCCGTGGTTTGGTCTATGACCCGTGGAACCCATCCGTGGCCTCTGAATAGTCAACTTTTTCTAGCTTTTTCCTAATTATATCCCAGGGGTATTTTAGTCATTACCCACCCTTTTTACTCCTAAATGAAGTCGTTTTGACTATTTCTAGAAGGGTTTTCACCCTCATTAACCTAAGTCCCTTCTCAAATCTTCATTCATCTCCCAAGAAGTAAAGGAACTCTCTCAAGCTCAAGGGCTCATGCTCCAAGTTCAAGTCTCCTAGTCTTCTCAATTTCAAGTGGGTTAGCTTCAATCAAGGTATGTGGGTATTCAACACTGGGTTCCTTTCACCCTTGTGCCCAAAACCCCTAATTCTTATTTTGAATTATGAACTTGTGAAATTAGGGTTTTGATCTAAATTGGGGAAATCTTATGAAATCTATTTCTATGCATCAATTCATGGTTTCTCATGGTTAATTTATGATTTGAATAATATTGCTTAATTGGTTTCAAAAGAGCATGCATTAAAGTTGATTTCTAGCATGATTCCATTAAATTACATATTTTCAAGGGAAAGTTCACATGTTTCGATAACATGTGTTAATGTATTTATAAAATTACATGCCTAATTCTTTAAGTATGAATTTAAGAAGGAAAAGTATGTTTTGAATTATGGCTATGCTAAGTTTCAAGAACTTATGATATGAGAATTGCATAATAACCGATGTGTTTTCATGATTTTCAACAAGATTTGGCATGAAATTTTGCCACTATGAATTATGAGCTATTTGTACATATTTTGGGATTAGTATTTAGCACCAAGCAATGAGAGTTTGATTACCCAAGTCCAAAACTACGTTGCCAGCGTAGGTTATGAAATGAAGTGTCCTATGGGCTTATGAGAGTGGTACCACATATTGATCATGGTGTCCTATGCTTAGCGGGCATTAGGACAGCTTTGCCAACTAGGGTTATATAGTTGGGTATGGTGACTCATTCCTTGGCATGGTTCAAGTCAGCTTTTCTACCTAAGGTTATATAGTTAGATTCCATGTAGCTCGCATAGTCTATTGTCGGTTATAAGAAACTCCCTTACGAATGTTTTGATTTGTTTTAAGCTTATGAAATCTATTTTTAAGTTCTGACTCTTATCTCAGGCTTACCATTCAAGTTATGATATTTACTTATGATATTCCTTTTTGCACATGGTCCGCATGAGCCATCAGTTACCTACTTTGTTTTTCTACTTCCATGCATTCTGATCTTTTTATTTGGTAACTTCTCTATAGTCTTTTTCTTTCACTTATGTAAAAAAGAAAAAAAGATTTTGCTTTTGTTTTTAGACTCACTCTCCATGCGCAGAATATGTCTTCTAGAAGAGGCAATGCCGAGCAGAGTTCATGAAGGCCAACAACACCCTCATTCTCCGCTCCAACCTCAAAGGGTAAGAAGAAGGCCTTAGCATCTTCCAGTGCCCAAGTTTTATAAGAGAAGAGAATTCAGTTTAGAGTGGAAGGTATGAGGGCCATTTATGATCACGACAAGGATAGGTCCTTCAACACAGAGCAAAGCTTCATTCTGAATGCAGTGGGGGATAACCTGCCCAACATCCCTGTATAATTTGCCAGCCGATAGTGGTAACCATTTCAGAAGGTGCCCAGAAACTATTACAAGGAGATAGTCCGAGAGTTCTTAGCCTCGTACCAAGACACAAGGGCTATAAAGGGGGGTTGGAAACTTTTCCTGCCTTGGATTCAGTAATTGTTCAAGGTAAAGAGGTCCATATCACTCCTGCTTGTATTAATGTTGTCTACTGGGACACCCCCATTGAGCATGCACCTGAACTCATGGACAAGGTGACTGTCAAACACAAACCTCTTGAGTGGGATGCTCCTATTATTGCTCTTGATATACCTCTCAAAGCCACCATGGGAAGTGACATACCGCGATGGTCCCTGCTCTTTGAGGCTCGCCTTTGGTATGATTTTGTTCGCTCCCGCTTCCTCTCCTCTAAAAACAACCAAAAGGTTACCCATGATCGAGCCATCATGATAGCCTCAATCATGGTGAGGGACCATATCAACTTTGGTGAGATTGTTGCCTTGGTGATGAATAGGAAGGCTCATAGGGGTAGTGATGCATTCACCTTTCCTGTTATTATTAGCAAACTATGTGCAAATGTTGGCATCTCTTTCTTCAGCTGTGATACTCCAACTCTTATCACGGGTGTGTTGGATCTTAATAGGAAGACTGAGAGGGGTGCCCCTAGATTCAAAAGATGCAGGGTAGATACATCAGTCGAGGTTGAGGTGGATGAGTTAGAAGCTGAAGCCAATGCCTCCTCTCCTTCTCAAGTTGCTTCTGAGGCATATATTCCCACAACTACTACACCTAGAGGGCCTTTGAACAAAAGTGGCCTTTAGGATATGATTGATAAGACATATAATCATGAAAGGCAGCTGAATGACTTGGCTAATAAGTTTCCTGGTATGATACAAAGAGCTGTCGAAAGTGCCATGCAAGGGGTAGTGTAAAGTGTCACTAAACTCTGCAAAAGGGTGGTCATTGTTGAGGGTGCGGTGAAGGAACTCAAGAAGGATGTGGCGAAAGCAAAAGGGAAAGCTCCAGTTGAGGAGGCAGACTTGAGCACCTTACCCCAGCCCCACCAGACTCGTGGACCCATGGATGATTTATTTGTAGCCTATGTAGAGGATGAGCCTGAGCCTCCTGGTGCTGAGTATGTTGAGCTAGATGATGATGAGAACCCACTATTTCAGCAGGCCCTCAGGGATTCCATAGTGAAAGCACACTCCTGAAAAGGTGGTGCAGGTCCTAATGTAGATGCCGTAGTTGATGAAGTAATAGTTTATGGTGATGAGGCATAGTTCTCCAGGGAGTTGTACCTCTTCTCTCCCTATTTGATCTCAAAGCATTGAGGGAAATTCTTCTTTTTATGGGGGGAGGCAGTGCTATCTGATTTGGGTGCCCGTGTTAGGCTTGAGATATTTTATTGCCCTTGCCGGGCCTTGTTGACATTTTTAGTTCCATTACAAGATTTGATTTGTCCCTTGTCGGGCATGTTGGATGATTGTGATGATATTGCCCTTGCCAGGCCTTTTTATTATGTTTTTGAGCTTAATTGTTCCCTCGCCGGGATTGATTTTTTAATTCTTGGTTGTGTACCAGGTTAGTCTTACCTGATTCCTTTGTCTTGCTACCCGTCCCTTGTAAATGCTCTAAGGGCCTATGCAGAGGATTGTTTTTCAAATGATTCATGAGCACGCAATATGGTTATTGCCATGTTAATAGTAGTTTAGCAATAAGCTCCAAGGGTTTTATTAATACCACAGTTCTTTCCCAAGGAGCAAAATATTTTCTTTATTTTTCTTTTTCTTTTCTTTTGTTTTTTTGTGTCAAACCGGGTTGGTTTTCCCTATGATAGACTGAGAGGTGAATTTCTTAAGGGAAAATGCCAAGTTTTAGTTTAATTTGTGTCCATAGTGTGCTTGTCTTGAAATTGACCCACCAAATTTTTTTTCTTGGCAAGACATTTTTAAAAAGGAAAGGAAAGATGGAAAATGAAACTTTGAGGAAAGCATTCTCTTGTCATGACTTGCACAGTCTCGTTTTGTCTTGATTGATTCACAAATGAGTGTGTAATGAACTCGAAATAGCTTGTCAAAAGTCATTTATCCAAATTGATCTTGAGAACAATGAAAGAAGTCTTGTGGCATGATTGCTTGTGTGGTGAGACTTTACCTTTATTCTTATACATATGTGTCATCTAGAACTTGCCTCGAATGTGATTCAAGGAAAAATTCTAGGTGTGACTGAGCTTGCAAAAGGATCTTAGGCCCTTCTGGATAGCCACTTCACCAAAATGACTTTTCTCGACATCAATCCTAGTGAACCCCTTTGAGCTTGTGACCATTCTTTGGCACCTTGTTTGACACCTTAACCTTTTTGGAATCTCTATCTTGGAATCCGTCCTCCCTAATTGATTGAAAGTGAAACATAGGCTAAAAGCCTTAGTTTGGGGGGGGGGGGAAATTAAAAGACAACATAGGCAAATGCCTAAGTTTGGGGGTGTATGTGATCAATGAGGAGAAGAAAAGAGATGCACTTCAAAGTGAAAGGTAGCACCTTATGATGAATTGAAAAATTGCTCCAAAAAGTCCCAAATCCAATGAGCAAAATGAAAATAAAAGAATGGGTGCTACCAAATGAAGGTGTTACAAGGATGTTGAATGATAGAAATAAAAAGGGAAAAGCTTGAGTTGTGTGAGGGAGAAACAAGGTGAAGTCAAAGTTCAAACAAAATGTGAGTGGTGTTGTAAGAGCAATGAGAAAGACCATTAGGGAGGTGTAGTCACTTGAGCCATATGAAATCCTCACCTTAGCCCTAGCCAATATTGTAACCCATAAGTCTTTAATGATAACCCTTACAACGACACCATTTTCTGATAACGCTCAAGTGTACTCTCCTAGATAGAGGTGTCGGTGATCATTAGAGAAGAACACATTTATAGTACCCAACGAGCATCAGGGTCGATCCCACAGAGAATTGGTGACCAGTTAAGTCGATTGTAAAGAAAAGACTTCACAATGAGAGTAATTTATTCGCAACAATAAAAGTAAAGGAAGAGGGGAATCGGGAAATCTGTCACAATTCACAATTCAAAAACAAAATAATAAAGTAAAGGCGGGTGTAAAAAATGTGAGAGGATGACTAGGGATGTGTATCAAATGGGACTCGGATATGGGATAGGGTGATTGCTCATTCATAAGAAGTCTTGCTAAACGACATGGATAGCATTGGTTTTATGTATGCTTGTTAATCTCTCGATCAAACAATCATATATCCAATGGTTTCTATTCAAACACCATTTTTTAAGCAATAACTAACTAACATATGCTTGGGGAGGTCACACTATTTCTAGCTTAGACCTTTAAATGGGTATTTCTAACAAATTGAGCTATTTCTAGTCTCAATCTAGGTGGAATCCCAAGTAACCACTAACAATTTCACATATGAAATTATAAACCCCTTTTACAAGTAAGAACACAATCAAGTGAGGTGCATCAATGTTTTCAACCATCAATTTTAGAGTTAAAATATGGTGAAATCACTAGACCTATGTCATATTATCAATTTTAAACACAATTTAGCAACACCCATACCCATTTATCAAGCACCCATTATCAACACATCCCTAGATAAGAAGTTTAGCTACTCATGCTAGAGGAATAAAGAACAATACCAAGTGGGTAAGTCAAATTCCCTTTCATTCAAGATAAATATTCAATATCCAAGCTCAATTTTTACAAGAATGATGATTCCAAGAGTTAGGAAGAAGGAATTGGAGTGAAACCCTCTTCTTCATTCTTGGAGATAAAACTTGTTCACTACTCAATGCCATTTCAAAAATAATTCAAAACTGTCTAAAATTGTGCATGAATTGGGTTTAAGAACATTCCCAAAATGTCTTACAAAATTGGATAAAAATGCATTTTGGGGGCTGTGTGATGCGACGTGTGGTTTGCATGTCATGAAGTGCACGCCGCACAACACTCTTCAGTGGTCCAATGACTTAATTAGACTTGGGAGCTTCATGAAAAGTGGGGTGTGGTTTGCATCAGGAAAGGTGCACGTTGCACAGTGACCACACCCTTTAGTAGATTCTTCTGCCAATTTTTGAGTCTTGTGCAGTGGAAGGTGCGGACCACACCTCATGTTGTGCGTGTCTCATGAGGTTTGCACCTCTCAGCAGAATCTCCATCTTGTTCAATCTTTCACACTTGAACTCCTTTTCAGCTCTTTTGGGTCCAATTTCTTATTTTCCATCTTAGGAAAAATGTACCTGCATGTATGTCAATAAAGGCCAGAAGAACCTCTAAATCTTATCAAAATATAGTAATAATTCATGATTAAAGGATAAATGAGTTGGTAGATTACGAACTCATCAGCGCTGAAGTCAATAAAGCCTTGAGCTTTTGAAAGCTCTCTTCATACTCTTTGGACCACTAAAAACAACATTCTTCTGAGTCAATTCGGTCAAAGGAGCTACAATAAAAGAGAATCCATGCACTAATGATAAGTTGGTAATTTACCAACATATTCAACTCTTAAACATGAATTATTGCCTTGATTTAATGCTATTTAAAAGGATTTTATGCTTCTATTATCTTATATACAAGCATTTGTTTGAAGTAAAGATAAAAGAGGATTTGACCCAAAATGGGATATAAAAGGAAGCTAAGTCAAGAAATGATCGAGACAGAGAGAAATACTAGTGATGTATGATGGAACATGTGTGCCACAAGATGTCATCTGTACTTTGCAGGTGCCAATGCACGAGGATCATTGATGACTTCCTAGAAGCTTAAGCACTTGCGTGCCGTGAGTCACCACAGGAAGTTGTAGGTGCTCGCACAGATGGAACCATAGTAGAACAATCCCACTCAGCCCACAGGACTCAGCACTTGCATGCAACAAGGCTTCACATGCGGCTGCAGATGCCTATGCAGGTAAAGTCGCCAGTGTCTCAAAGGTCAAAGTGGTCCATAACTTGATTGCATAATTAAGAAGCTTCCAGTGACATTTTTGGGAATTGTGAAAGGAATATTACTTCAGTTTTTCCCTATAGCATCATTGAGTACACTTTAGAATACAATTTTGGGAGCTTCTTCTTCTTGAAAACTTGTGAAAACACCATTGTTACTTACTTAAAGCTTGGAATTGAAGCTAGTTTTATGAATATAAATGCAATTGAAGGTTACCCACTTGGTATATTTTATATTCCCTTTAATATGAATAGCTAAATTCTCTTCTAAGGGTGTGTCCATGATAGATGTTTGAAAATAGGATAGGGTATTAATTATTTGTCCTTACAATTGATTATTATGTGTGGTCTATTATATCCTTAAAGTTTTAATTAAATAATTGATGTTTGAAATTTAGCTGTCTAATTATTCTCTTGATAGAGAAATAAGTTCTATAATTGGATAAGAATTCATAGTTAGAATTTGGGGATTTCCATTAAAAGTTGAGGCTAGAAATAGCTTGACTTAGAAATTCCTCATCTAAGGATTAAGGCTAGAAATATCTTAACCCACTTAAGATAATTGGTTGGTTTGTGATGAAATCTTGGGTTTGAAAGAGCCCAATGTATATATGTTTGGATGGTCAAAAGATGATTGAGCATAGATTTAATAAAGGATACCCGCGCTATAATCAAACATAAGTCCAATGTATGACCCCATCAGAATCACACACCTAGTTCCTCCATTTTTGTTATTAACAATTGTGTTAACCATTTTTATTGCTTACAATTTTTTATTACTTTTCCAAATCACTCTCCCCATTTACTCTTTTTGTTTATACATTGCACTTTCTTGTGTGAATTAACTTACAAATCTTGGTGAATCTTTGATCCAATCTTGGTGGATTCGACCACAACTTTTGTTGAGTAACTTGTTTTGTGACGATCGTAGCCACCTTGTTAATCAGAGAGTTATTTTGTATGTTATCAAATATAGCACCATTTCCCACATCTTAAATCTATCTTGGCAAGTTTGGAAAGCAAGCTCAACATCCTACACCATTGGAGTGAAGATTGAATGCTTAGATTGTAAAATTCTTAATGTCTTTCTTCAACTCTTGATTTGTATTGCCTAATTGTAGGTGTAAATATTGAATTGAGATTTGGATACTGTGTTGTAAGCAAATTATATTTGGTTTTTGATTTCTTATCTTGTTCTTTTGTAATTAGTTAAATATTTTCTAGTTAATGAATTGGGTTTTGATTATCTAGTCTAGCTCGTGCTTGAATTGATTTTTAAAGGGAGTGATCAATCCTTGGACTTACCTCTTTTATTTTGATTTATCTTGAAAGAGTAAATCAAGGTTGGGGAAAGGCTAATTAGCATAATTTAGGGCTTTAAACCTTATCTTACAGATTTGAGCTAGAAATAGGCAAATCTTAGTGTTGCCCATAATTAGAATAGCTTTGTTGACACTTATCTGGATTCAAGAGAACTAGTTGAGATATTTTTGGCAATTATTAAGAGATATTGGTGAATACTTAAGATTCTAAGGCATATTTGATATACCCATGCTTAATTAGGAAGTAATCAATTGAATTGCAATGGATCGTATGGATGCGAGTTGAATCCTATTCCCAATTCCCCTTGTTATCCATGTGTTGTGAAGGTCATTGATCAACCTATCCTTTATTTGATTACTTTTTATCACTATTCGTGTTTCTAAACACAAACCCCTAAAACATTTTATCTTTTTGTTTTTTATATTATAGTAACTTGCTTTATTCTTTATTTTCTCAATCGCCTGATATTGTTTCTTCTGGATTCAACCCTGAATCTTGTTGGATAACTTGTGTTATGATGGTTCTAGCCACCTCCTCACTCAGAGAGTTGTTTTGGACATTATCAAAAATAGTGTCGTTGTCGGGAAATAATTTTGCATATTGAGGTAGTTTGGAATTTGAGCTTATTTACTTAAGTTAAAACTCGTGAATATTTGTTATTTTTTTAGTTAGTTTTCATTTTTGTTATTGTTGATTGTATGGCATCTCAGAATGCTAAAGGTTTTGGTGGTTGCAACCTATATGTTAATAACCCATGTTGTTACTGTGAAAGACCCCACTTTTGGCAAAAATGTAGAATTTGACCTAGGAAAGGGACGTATTCACCATATCGATCCTATGATAGGTATAATTGCTATTTATGTGGTGGTCGAGATGGGCATTGGAGTAATTAACCTATCATGCCCCCTCCTTTGCTTATGCTAACAAAAATGCTAGTGGTGCTTGTGATTTTGATAGAAGTTATGACTTGACACATAAAGAACAATGTGTCTGCTCAAAGAGCGTACATGCATTCTCTAAACTCTCTCGGATAAGACAACTATAGTAGATGAGGATATAAATGCCATGAGGCAATAAACAAGAGAGTTTTGTAAATGGTAGAAGTCCAAACAAGAAGAAGGATATTCCATAGATGATACTCTCATAAAACAATCAATGGTTGATGTGCCTACTCCTCAAGAAGAAATGGTTGAAGAAGAGATTGCATGCCAAGTGAATGAGCCAAAAATGCTTAGTAACCATAATAAAAGTTGTGGAGTTGAAGAGGTGACTCACCATGAAGAAGAAATCTCTACTTCTCAAAGAGAAGATGTTAATGAGGTGTTGAGAGGCATGGAGGAGTAAATAATAATTGTGGACTATCATTAATTGAATCTCATCAAGCAGTGAAACTTGATTTAGTTGAAGAAGAAGACACACTTGAGATTCATGAGCAAAAGGGGATTTGTCAATCAACCATTCCAAAAACAAATCAAGATGTTAAAAGTGAACGAATGACACTAGAGTTGCAAACCAAAGTTCAACCCATTATTTGTGAGGACTCTAGTGCATTCGATGGTAATGATTTCATAAATGAGGCAACTTTGCTAATGGAGATACCTAAATCTTATTCTGACTATCTGAAGACATTGTGCTTGGTTGAATGGATGAACATCGAACTGACTGAGGTTATGGAGATTTTTGGAGGGGAGGAGGATTGAGGTGTTTTTGTATTAAGGTTCGTCATGCATAGAAGAAAAAATTACATCCCTCATTTAAAGGCAAAAAAGTGTAAGATGTGACACCGAGAAATTGGCTTCTTGTGTTCTTGCCTTCACCTTGTGGGCCTCACCAGAATCTCAATCCAAAATTGGGTTGAAGGTTTTGATTAGTTGTTAATTTACCAACTTATTTAGCTCATAAACATGAATTATTGCCTTGATTTAATGCTATTTAGAAGGATTCTAAGCTTCTATTCTCTTATATGACAACATTTGTTTGAAATGAAAATAAAAGAGGATTTGAACCAAAATCGTCTATAAAAGGAAGCTAAGTCAAGAGATGAGTAGGAGAAAATAAATTTGCTAGTGATGTGCGATGGAACATGCATGCCACAAGATGACACCTGCATTTTATAGGTTCCAATGCACGAGCATCATTGATGACTGCCTAGAAGTTTAGGCACCTGCATGCTGTGAGTCACCATAGGCGTTCACAAGTGCCTGTGCAGATAGTGCCACAGGAGAACAATCCCACACAGCCCACAGGACTCTGTACCTGTGTGCTGCAAGTCTTTATATGCGGCCGCAAGTGCCCACGCAGGCAAAGTCGCAAGTTCCTCGAAGGGCAAAATGGTCCAGAACTTAGTTGTGTAATTGGAAAGCTTCTAAGGACATTTTTTGGAATTGTGCAAGGAATATTACTTTAGTTTTTTCCCCAATTTGTATAGCATCATTAAGTACACTTTAAAATATAATTTTGGGAGCTTCTTCTTCCTTGAAACTTGTGAAAACACCATTATTACTTACTCAATGCTTGGAATTGAAGCTAGTTTTATGAATATGAATGGAATTGAAGGTTACCCACTTGGTATATTTTCTATTCCCTTTAATATGAGTAGCTAAATTATCTTTTAGGGGTGTGTACATAATGGATGTTTGAAATGGGGATTGGGTATTAATTATTTGTGCTTATAATTGATTATTATGTGTGGGTGTATTGAATCCTTACAGTTTTAATTAATAATTAATGATTGGAAATATTGATTTAGCTTTCTAATTATGCCCTTGCTTGAAAAAGAAGATCTATAATTGGGTAAGGATTCATAGTGAGAATTTTAGGATTTCCACTAAAAGTTGAGGTTAGAAATAACTTGACCTAGAAATTCCTCATCTATGGGTTAAGGATAAAAATAGCTCAATCCACTTAAGATAATTGGTTGGTTTGTTATGAAACCTTGGGGTTTAAAAGAGCCCAAGGTATATATGTTTGGTTGGTCAAAAGACAATTGAACATAGCTTTAACCAAGGCTACCCGCACTATAATCGAACATAAGTTGAATGATTAATCCCAATTTGAATGTATGACCCTATCAGAAGCACACCTCTAGTTCTTTTATCTTTGTTATTAACAATTGATTTAACCGTTGTGATTTCTTACAATTTGCGATTACATGTCCAAATCACTTACCCCATTTACTCTTCTTGTTTATACATTGCGCTTACTTGTGTGAATTAAATTACGAATATTGGTTAATATTTTCTCCAATTCTTGTAGATTCAACCCAAATTCTTGTTGGGTAACTTATTTTTTGAGGACCGTAGCCACCTCTTTAATTGGAAAGTTGTTTTCGACGTTATAAAAAATGGCGCCATTAGCGGGGATTGGTTTTTGATTGCCATCACTTTTTATTGATTCACATTAGTTTTGTGTCTTTTTTCCTTTTACGTTGTTTGTTGTTTTGTGTTGTGAATAGGTGAACCATGAGCAAAGCTAGAACCCATGCTAGTGTTAGTAACCATATTAAAGAAGATGATACATGGGGTCGAGGTGACGTGAGTGGCATCATGTACCTACCTCTAATGGTAGGGAATGCTGCCTTCCAAATTACTAGCAGCATGCTCCACCTTTTACAATAAAGGGCTTATTCGGAGGACTCCCCCACGAGTATTCTAATCGACATATGAGAAATTTTATAGATGTGTGCCAACCATTTTCCATAGATAACATTAGTTAAGAATACATCAGATTGCATCTGTTTCCATTATCTCTTAAGGGAGAAGCAACAATTTGTCTTGAAGAGCTCCCTGTGGGCACAATATTGTCTTGGGATGAGTTGCTCAACACCTTCCTTGATAGATTTTTTACTCCTTTTCAAATATTGCAATTAAAGGGTGAAATTATTAATTTTCAGAAAGTACATGGTTGAACCTCTCTATGAGTCTTGGTTAAGGTTCAAGAGAAAAGTAGCATAATGACCGATGCATGGTCTTCCAGATGACATACTCCTTCAATATTTCTATGACTCCTTAGATACTATTAGCAAGACTGTCATTAATAACCTTGCTGGGGCACTTTGATCGATCAAACATTTGAGTTTGCTAAGGTGTTGGTTGAAAAGTTGGCTAGAACAAGTCGTGCTTGGGATACTTCGGAAGCCTAGGGGGCATCATGTGACACATCCGCAATTGTGCTTGAAGATTGAAAGAGAAAAGATTAACAAAGATATAAGAAAATGGTAACTATCATGGAAATCCTTGAGATGCTTACTAAGCATATGCTGGAATCAACGATAAGGAGTGTGAGTGATATTAGTGTATATGAAGGAGACGAGATAGTTGATAATGAGGTTTATTTCCTTAATGATGAAGTAGATTTCATTGTTTAAACCCAAGGTTTAGGTTCCCATTCTATTCCTCAAGGAGCAAGTCAAAGCTCTATAGGTCATGAATATGGGAATGAAGGTCGGAACTATGAGAACACAACCATTTGGAGAAACAGGAGGAAAGAAGAATCCACTGAATCAAACCTTGAAACCAAGCTTGATAGGGTATTGGAGAAAGTGGTATCAACTGACACGGGAGTCTGTGAATTAAAACATGATTTATTGTCCCTTACTTGAACCGTGGAATCTCAATCCATTTCATTAGGAAGCTTGTAGAAAGAATGAATCGAATGGCTTTCCAAATTGATTTGGGAGTGGATGTAAAATGTAAGGATATGCTTGTTGAAGAGGTCTCAGCAAACTCTAAGGGTGATAAGTGTTGTAATACAATCATCACTAGGAGTGGCAAGAATCTTGGCAACAGAATTAAAGATGCTAATGGCCAAGAGAACAAGGTCCCTAAAGTGTACAAGCATTTTTCTAAATGCCCGCCTCCTTTACCACAATGTTCGATACATAAGAAAAATGGCGATCAATCTAAAATGTTCGACTACATGCTAAAGAACATTTCGATCAATGTTCCATTGGTGGATGGTCTTACTGAAATGCCCAGTTATGCAAGATTTATGAAGGATTTGTGCACCAAGAAGAAACTTATGGAATGTGAAGTTGTTGACATTCCTCATCAATGTAGTACCATAATAAAAAGTTATTTTATAGCTAATAAAGATGATCATGGTGTCTTAACCATTGCAAAAGTCTTATGTGATGAGAATACAAGCATTAGTCTTATATCTCTTGCTACTTTCAAGAAATTGGGACTCAGTTCCGCTGCACCAATGGGGATGAAATTGCTTATGGCGGATAGATTGATTAAATATCCCGTGGGGATCTCATATGATATTTGGTGAAGGTGGATCAATTCATTTTCCCAGTGGATTTTGTAATACTGGATTGCACCGGTAAGTTTGAGATACCAATCATATTAGGGCACCCATTCTTGACCACCGGGTATGCGTTGGTTGATGTTGAACATGGGTAACTTAGGTTTTCAATCAATGATGAAGAAGAAACTCTTGATGTGTGTAGATCAATGAAGCAGCCCAATGACATACAAGTTGTGTCCATTATTGATAGCATTAAGGAAAGTGTCAAGCGAAATTTGGAGGTAAGGTTCTTGGAAGAGTCATTGGAAGCAGTCTTGTTAAATCATGATAGGCGATGGCATTGCAGGTTATGAAGAAGTTTGTAATGCATTGGTAGGATTAGGTTCCTATTCTTATCAACCAAAGAAACTCGATCATGATTTAAAAAAACTATCAAACTCCCCCATCTAAACCCTCAGCCATTGAACCTCCGATGTTAGAACTCAAACCCTTGCCATCACACTTGAGGTATGTGTATCTTGGTGCAAATGAAACTTTACTCATGATCATCTCTATCAAGTTAGAACAATGGAAAGTGGAAGCTTTGCTTGCAGTCCTAAGAAAACATATTCGGGAACTTGGGTGGACCATTGCCGATATAATTGGCATACCCTAGGTATTTTCACTCATAAGATTAATCTTCAAGAGAATTGTACACCATCTAAGGAGCATCAAAGAAGGCTAAATCCACTTATGTGAGAGGTGGTTAAAATGGAGATCATCAAATGGTTGGACGCAGAGGTTGTATTCCCAATATCTGATAGAACTTGGGTTAGTCTAGTCCAATATGTACCAAAGAAAGGAGAATCACTATAGTCCAAAATGAGAAAGATGAACTGATAGCCCTCCGCTTAGTAAGCGGATGGAGGGTATGCATGGACTACTAGAAACTAAATGTATGGACAGAGAAAGATTACTTCCCTCTTCTATTCATGGATCAAATACTTGATCGACTAGCTGGGTGGGGTTACTATTGTTTTCTCAATAAATATTCGGGGTACAACCAGATCTCAATTTCCCCGGAAGACCAAGAGAAGATGACTTTTACTTGTCCCTATGGAACCTTTGCTTTTAATAGAATGCTATTTGGACTGTGCAACGCACCAACTATGTTTCAATGGTGTATGATGTCCATTTCGGATATGGTGGAAGACACCATATAAATTTTTATGGTTGACTCTTTAGTAGTGGGAGATTCATTTGAGGATTGTTTTTCACACTTGACTGATGTGTTGAAGGAATGTAAAGAAACAAATTTTGTCCTAAACTAGGAAAAATGTCATTTTATGGTAAGAGAAGGGATTGTTCAGGGTCACAAGATATCAGACAAAGGGATTGAGGTGGACCAAGAAAATATTGAAGTCATCTTCAAGTTACCCCCTCCAAGAACTGTAAAAGTGGTGAGAAGCTTCTTGGGTCATGGGGGCTTCTATAGGAGATTCATCAAGGATCTCTCGATGGTAGCTCGCCATTTTGTGTAGGTTGTTGGAGAAGGATGCTAAGCTTGACTTTGATGACAATTGTATGAAAGCATTCCTTAGTTTGAGGGAAAAACTCACATCCTCTCCTATCATCGTAGCACCTGACTGGTCAAATCAATTTGAATTAATGTGTGATGCTAGTTGTGTTGCCTTAGGGGTAGTGCTTGGGCAAAGAATAAACAAATATTCCATATGGTCTACTATGCTAGAAAGACATTGAATGAAGCTCAAATAAACTATATAGTAACAGAGCAAGAGTTACTTGTTGTTGTATTTGCTTTTGAGAAATTTTGGGCTTATCTATTGGGAATAAAGGTGGTGGTGCATATGAATCATGTTGAAATCTGATACCTAATGGAAAAGAAAGATGCTAAGCCTAGGCTAATTCTATGGGTTCTCTTGTTACAAGAGTTCGACTTTGAGGTAAAGGATCATCGGGGTTGTGAAAATAAGGTGGCAGACCATCTTTCTTGATTGGAGAAAGAGGGTAGACCTGTTGGAGATATTGAGATAAATGATGCATTCCTCGATGAGCATATCTTGGCTGCTTCCTGATAATGCTCAAATACACTCTCAAAGAGGAGGTGATTGCGATCTTCAGAGCAAAACAAAATTTATACTTTTGATGGGAGTCGAGGTCGATCCCACAGAGAACAATGTAATCGTAATTGAGATAATAAAGACTTAAAGCAACTTATTTATGTTTGAGGAGAAAAAATAAAAGATAAAATGATAGGGGGATTTTAAACGGTAACAAAGGATAAAAGAAAATCAAATAAAAGATAGGTTTAATCAATGGCTTTCACCAAGAACGGATAACAAGAGAGAATTCGAAATGGGAATTAAATTCACAACATTTACACCCAATTAAACGCATAGGTAGCCTTGGTTAAGAGTACGCTTACTCATCTTTTGACCAATCAAGAATTTATCCTTCGTGGGTTCCCTCGAATCTCCAAGGGTAAGCAATAAACCAACCAATTTGACTTGGGTAAGTTGGGATATCTCTAGCCCCAACTCTTAGATGGGAGTTTCCAGAAATCAAACTATTTCTAGCCTTGATTTAGAGTGGAAACCTCAAATCCCCACTATTGAGTCTTTACCCAATTGAAGAACTCCTCTCTCAAGCAAGAACACAATTAGTATGATAAGCCAATGTTTGCAACCATCAACTATATAATTAAAGCATGAAACATTCAATGGACCCGCACAATTTAATCAAGATAAAGTACAAGATGAGAATTCAATAACCAAATAATGTATTATCTCTAATACAATAACCAAATATCAATTCAAAACTTACACCTACAATTAGTCAATTTAGAACAAGAGTTTCAAGAAAGGAATTTAAAGATTTTACAATAGAATCATCCAAATCTTCACTCCAATGGTGTAGGGTGAAGTACTTGT
Organism: Jaltomata sinuosa; assembly: GCA_003996215.1. Taxonomy (NCBI): domain Eukaryota; kingdom Viridiplantae; phylum Streptophyta; class Magnoliopsida; order Solanales; family Solanaceae; genus Jaltomata; species Jaltomata sinuosa. The sequence goes on along the minus strand of QJPP01001313.1, from coordinate 22,321 downwards.
TCTCCAAGAGTAACACCTTGGAATTCAATCCAGCTTTCAAAGTTAGAAAATCTGAGAATTTTGAACTTTTCAAGAATTACGGGTCTAAACCGCGGACTGTGGTTTGAACCACGGACCATGGTTTGAACCATGTGCCATGGAATCGATGGTTTGCCTTCTGCAGGACTAACCTCTGCTCTGAGAACCATGAGTGGATTTTACATACCATAGTTCATTCTATGGACTGTCCTATCCATTTGTGGAATCAAACCTGAGGGTTGTCTGTTTTCCCAGGAACCATGAGTGACTTCTACGTATCGTAGTTTTAGCTACGGACCATCTAGTCGACTCATGGAACTTGATCTGAGGTCTGTCAAAATTACTTGAGAATCTTGAGTTAGTGTACAGACTGTAGTTTGAACTAGGGTCCATCCTATTGACTCGTAAAATCTCTTCTACAGCTTGAATATTGGGCCAGGAACCACGAGTGGAAACCACAAGTTGTGGTTAATTCTGCAGCTCATGGAATGCATCTGTGATCCCTGAAACCCAACTTTTTACAGCTTGTTACTAATTAAATCCTAGGAGTATTTTTGTAATTTTCCACCCTTTTTAACTCCTAAGTGAGGTTCTTTTGACCATTTTTAGTAGGGTTTTATTTCCTAATAGGCTAAGCTCTTCTCATTCTAAGCAATTCTATTCCTAAAGAAGAAAGAACTCCTTCAAGATCCAAGTCTCAAGCTCGAAGATCAAGCCTCCATTTCTTTTCATCTTAAGATTAAGTTAGCTTCAGTAAGGTATGTGGAAATTCAATAAAGGAATTCTTTCACCCTTATTCCCAAAGCCCCATATTTTTACTTTGATTTATGTATTGGTGAAATTAGGGTTCTTACCCAAATTGGGAAAAACATATGGGTTTTGTTTTAAAGTATCAATTCATGATTTCCCATTCATTACCCATGTTTTAATTAAGATTCCTTACATAATTTCAAAATCCCATATGTTGATGATGAATTTTAGTATGATTCCATTGATTTGCATATTTTCAAGTAAAATTGGCATGTTTAGATAACATGGCCTCTATTATCATGAAATTGCATGCCTAATTCTTCAAGTTATGAATTTAGAAAAAAAGTATGTTTTGAATCATGACTATGCTAAGTTTTAAGGATTTTGAAGCATGAATTGCACGACATTAGATATGTCCTTATGATTTATGAACAGTTTGGCATCTAGATATGTCTACCTAAGCTATGTAAATTGCATGGTATCATATATACCCTTATGCTTTTCAAACAGAATTGGAATTAGATTATGTCACAAGTATATGTGAGCTATATGTATAAGTTTTGGGAGTAGTATTTAGAATCAAGTTGGACAGGGTGAGATTACCCTTAGTCCCAGAATTGCGTGCCACTGTAGGTGCCCTTTGTGGCTTATGACAGGATCCTGATATGATAAGGTTCTTACTTTGGTCGGTTAGGACAACCTTTTTCGGTGTTGGTGTATGAAACTGGACTCCATGTAGCTCATCATGATTTATATCGGTTAAGAGAAACTCTCGTATGAAGATTTAAGACTTATGCTTTTCTGTTTCATGCTTTGAGAATTAAACTATGATATTTACTTACGATACCTCTTTTATGCATGAACTCCATTTAATTACATTTTAAGCATGTTTTTACCATATTTATGCATATCTCATATACTCGGTATATCCTATAGTACTAACGCATATTTTTCACTGCATTCTCTTGATGATGCAGATTCAGGCTCTCTCTCCCAGGCTCGTGGCTAGACCACGCCGGATACCCAAATAGTGGTTGGTGAGTCCTCATCCTTTAAGGTCTAGCATTAGTGTAGTTACTTTGTTAATATTTCTTTTAGATTCTTGAGTTAGTTGGGGTCTTGTCCCATTGACTCTGATGAGTGTTTAGAGGCTTCAGATGTAGTTAGATTTGTATTCCGTGTTTGGATTTGATAGTTCTTAGACCTTGTTCTTATTTAGTCATGGTTGCCTGTCTTCACTTAGTATGCTTCCGCTATATTTTCTTATGAATTTCTGAGTATTCTATGACCAAGGGGTAACTTGGGGAACTTATGGTCTCAGGTCCCGTGTTATGCCTAGGGGATAGTCTCGAGGCATGACACCAAGCTTGTTAAAGTTGAGAAAATTGCATAAGATAACTTCCAAAATAGTTGAGAAGTGTTTTATGTGGATTGGGGTTTCTAAAAGTATGAAATGGAAATTCTGCCCAGTTTCATGCTCAGGCGCAGTGAAGTGCCATCGCGCTAAACTAGCTATCATGCTCAAAAAGTTCACACTATGCTGCACCATCATGCTATCCACGTGCGATTGCATGCGTGTCTTGACTGGCATTGACCACTTTTTCATTTTAGCACTATCGCGCTATCCGTATGCGATCACGCATAAGCCTTAATCATTTCCTTTAGCTCTATCCATACATGATCACGCATAAACATTGATGACTTCCTTCAACGTATCAGCGCCAGTCCAGTGCAATTGCGCTAATCAGCCCAGATTTCTAGAAATTCTCCATTTTGACTTGTTTTCATCTGGTTCTGCACCGATCACTTCTAAATCACATACACTTGTAGAGTAGAACCAAATCATGCCAAATGCACTATCTTCTCTTAATTATGATAGCAAAAGTATAAGCTTAAAGGCTAAATAAGTTGGTAAATTGCCAACTTATCAAACCCCCAAACTTGATCTATTGCTTGTCCTCAAGCAACTCAAAGCTCTAATTCAAAGCAAACAAGCAGAAGTGCAATGAATTCACTACAATTCACGAAGATTCATTTAAAGCACAAATGCATGACTTCAGTTGGCACTGATGATTAGTCGATCACATGTTAATTTCATCCAACAATCCCCTCTATTCAAAACACCACTTTTTAAGAATACAATGGCACTTCAAGAACAATAAAGTGAGAACCATCAATCCTCAAGAAGTGACTCAAAACCACTAGTTTACTAAACATGCTCATTTGACATAATTTTGGAACTTCACCAACTATACTAATTTGCATGCCCTCACAAGAACAAAAGTCACAAAAAACACTTTGCACAAGGGTAACACAAGGTACGAAAGCACAAGCACTCACACTCACAAAGAATTTCAAGTACTAACAACTACTAAACCATAAGATTGTCCTTATTTTCATTCGCCACTAGCTCAAATACAATCGGTTGGAGGTCTCAAAGGACTTTTCTAAGCTTGTAATGTAGGCTCGGGGAAGGGTAGGATAAGCATTTGGATAAAAGTGACTATATCCTCCTTGAACACTACACAATTTTTTTTTAATTTGAAACCTAAGACATTTTACTTTCCATTTTTATGCAACACAAAGGACTATTTAACTTATTTCATTTGATGCCCCAAATTTCTTATTTCATTTACCTTGGAGGTTTATCTTCCTTTTCTTTCTTTTCTCCTTTTCTCTCTTTTTTTTGCATATCTTTTCAACTTAATCCTTTCTTTTTCTAAATATTTTAATGTTTCCCACAAACCACCATGTATTGTTAATTTCCTTCAACGCATTTCTCAATCACCCCCAAACTTAGGCTCTTAGCCTCAATTTCACATTTTTACCATTCAAGGAGGGACGGTTCAAAAGATGGATCATTTTCAAAATGGTTCATAGCTTGAAATGGGGTTGCCAAAGAAAAAGTATTAAGCTCTGGGTCACTCATGATACACATAGTGCAATGGTAGGCCTTTAAGGCTACATAAGGTCCCAAAAATCACAAAGAAGGGCTAAGATCTTTTCTCCAACCAAAGGCAATCAAGATTAGCATTGAAAGACAAACCGAGCAAGTTCTAGTTGACACAAGCAAGTGCAAAATTATTACAACAAAATCTCACCATACATGGCATGTGATTATTCAAGGTGGGTCAATTTCACTTCCTAAACAAGAACAAATAGAGCCACATTCCACATTTCATTAATCACCGCTAGTGAGTTAAGAATCACAAAATGATTCAAGGAATTGTCACTAAAATCATTATTTTCTATGCAACGTTTCACAAATTTTGTTGGAGGGGTATGCTTTCTCAATCCACATGCGAGACTAACTCCATTAGTACCAAACAAGTTACGAATAAAAATTATCTCAAAAGATGATGATATTCCCTTAAGAATGATGTCACCCAATCTATCATAGGGATAAATCATCTATCTAAATTGATATGGGTACTCAGACTTCCCCTCGAGCACAAAACCCAATTTTTAGCCTAACAGGTACTCATACTTTCCCTGGCTCAAAAACACCTTAACAAAATGACAATTTCCCTTAAGAATGTCATCACTCGCTCTATAATTGGAAATTATCACTCTACACCAACTCCAACAAGAAATAAGGAAATAACAAAGGTGACCAATCTAATAAAATTTCAAATAAACAAACCCAGCAAGGGCACAATATCCTTATAAAATTAAACAAGCCCAATGAGGGCACAACATCTAAAACAATATAAAACAAGCCTGGCAAGGGCGCAATATCAGAAACAAGCTCGGCAAGGGCATTAAATCAGAATCTAAACAACATAAGCCAGGTAAGGGCACAAGAAAATATATTTTTTTAACATAAGCATAACCCAAATACTTCCACCCCCAACTAAAATCTACTGCAGTGTCCTCAGTGCATAAATCAAAAATGAAATAACTGAGAGAAAATAGTGTGATGGTTTCCCTGAAATCTATAAGTTGTAGCTAGAGTGGGCTCGCTGGAGCACCACCATCTCCATAAGTCATGGAGTAATCATTTCCATGATACTTAGTTTCTGAAATCCCACAAAAGCTTTTTATACTTGTCCACATATTCTTCAATAGTTTGGCTCTTTCCTTATCCCTTTTCTTCTGATCATCAAGGGTGTCACTAATCACTTTCATCTTCTTCTCTTGTTCCTCAAACTTCTTTTCCAACCTTTGTTGACTCGATTCAATCTTTTTCTGATGTTCAACCACATCATTCAGTGTTTTGGTCTGGGCCTTGGGTGCTCCCAAAGGAATACTGGTAGCCAATGCACTAATGGATGACTGAACTCCTAATATCTGAGTGGAGAGGTGCTGAAATGGCCTAGGCATAGGCGGAGGTACCTGGGTGGAAGTAGTGACACGAGGTGATGGCTGTGTACCCTCTGTAGCTCCCAAAGTCGAACTAGTATCCACCTTTCTCTTCTTAAGCACTGACCCCGAGCCCGTCTTTTTCAAAGGATAAATGGGAATCTTAAGATCAAGCCAAACATCTCCCGGAGTATTCAAATCAACTTTTTCCACTTGACATAGATCGGTAATCAAGAAAGGGAAAATCAAGCTCTCATTGTTTCCCTTGACACAATTCTTTATCTCCCAAAGGATCAGTGGCCCTATAGTAACCAGAACTTTATTAATCATTGCATCCACGGTCACCGCTCTATAAAGAGGAACCTTACTCTCATTTCATATCAGTTGTACCCTGCTGCATATGATGGACAACCATATCTTTGCCTCATCAGTGAAGTCATGATAATAAATCATGGTCTCGAACATAGACCATATGGGCTCCACTCTGAGGCACACCTTTGAAGAAATCTAAGGCCTGCCAATAGCTCTTTTCTCCGCAAGAAGAGTGGTGTCATGGTCGTCCTGTCCATAGTACATGTTGATCTCTTCAACCCCAACTCTGAATGCCTTCCCCTGGACAGTCACCACCGGATCCTTGAAGTTCATGTCCAAAGAATTAGCATAAAATTCATGCACAACTATTTCATTGGCCTTACATGGTGAGGCTATAAAACAGTGCCATGTCGCTCTATGCAATAAACAAAAAAATTTAAGCAAGGTAACCTCCACTCCTTGAATTGCAATGCCACTTTCAGGAACCACTTTTTTTAGATAAGTCAGCCTTATATTGCTCCACACAAGCTGGTGAAACAAATTTCAATCTGTCATACTCCTCCTTAGCAATTTCATCAACTTGATTGTCCGAATTTGATGCACTAGTACTCATTTTGCAATCCAAAAGTACCTACAAAAATTATTTTCAAGGTGAGAATATGGTCACAACATGTAGCCCAATGAAAAACAAGTGTTTTGAGCATGAAAATGGGTTAGAAAGCAAGGGAGTAGCTCTGGACAGAGCAACTATTTTTGTGTCAGTTGCAGTTACTCAACGCTATCGGCGCTCCTCTAGCGCGATTGCATCAATCCCTTTGTTTATTTTTTTTCTTAAGTGCTATCACATAAAGCACCGCAATCATGCAAGTATCATAACTCACAAGCAGCACGATTGTGCTAGAATAGCACAATTGCGCTGAGCAACTAGGCAGTCATCTTTTTTATTTAAACAACACTCCTTCATAATTTTTCAACCAGATCTTGGCTTTTATCAAATTTGGAGGGTGTTTCTCAACCCAAGCACAAAAATATCATAAATTCAAGCTCAATTTCTTTAAACCCATAATAATTTTATTGAGGCATTTCAAAAGGCATGTTCTAGGCCTTTAAGTTTCATAACAATGGAGGAACATTGGGTACTCAAGACTTCCCCAAGTTATTACTCAACTCAAACTCGTACAACTCATAAAAATTAGACCATGAAACATTATAGGGAAGGAGAAACAAATATATACCTTGATGGACAAATTTAGTAGGTAAAAGAGGAGAGAAGAGAGGGAGGAACTTCAGCTTGCAGTTTCAAGTTTACCCAGTTGATTTTATTTGGGATTTAGGCATGTGTAACTCTTGGGTAGTACTGGGAAAGAGGGATTTTTAACAATGGAGAAATACTTGTTGAAATTGAGGAGATATGCGGAAGCTAAAAAGCTCTTGTCATTTTAATTATCTGGATGCCATTTGCTTCAGCGCGATTGCATCATCCAGTGCAATTGCCCTGCTTTGTGAAATTTTGCCCAGCGCCATCGGTGCTCCTTTAGCGCGATCACATAGTGCTTCTTCCAATTTTTTTTTGATAGGTCACTAATTTGGTGTGCGACAGCTGGTGCAACCCGCACAATTCTAAGTGTGAAATACACCTATTTTATATCTTCTAGCCTTTTGTGGTAGCTCACTATTTTGGGGTATGATTGCATGTGCAATATATAGAGTTTGAGGTGTGATCGCACCCCATATTGCATGTTATTTTAGCACCCTTTTTGTCCTTGGTTCGATTTTTACAAGTCTTCCACTCCTCAACCTGTCCAAATTAGCTCAAAGTGACTTGAAACTTTATGGATTAGTCAAAAAATTCCTAACTAAACTATTTTAGCATAAAGAAAAATTGTACACCTTCAAAAATTTAAGATGATGGATTGACTCCCATCAAGCGCTCAATTTAACATCACGACTTGATGCAAGTTACCTCACCATCTAGATCGCCACTTGGAGAATTTAAACCTTTGACCTAAATTTTAATCGAACTTTCGGTGACAATCATGGGGTGAAGGTGAGAATATTAGAAGGCCATTTTCTTGGTGTCATATTTTGCACTTTTTCACCTTCAAGTGAGGAAGGTCATTTTGCCTTTTATCAACAACAAACTTCAAGACGGATATACCTTGATCTGCCCCCTTCCAAAGTCTTCCAAAAGCTTGATTACTTTGACTTTCATCCATTCAACAAAACTTAAGGGTGAAAAATGGTTGGACTGATATTTGGGCGTCTCCACTCTCAAATTTATCACATTCATAACATCCTCACTTTCGAATGAACTAGAGTCTTTCAAGATGAACTGTTGGACTTTGCATTGCAACTCTAGTATCATTCTTTGATCTTGGCATATTGATTCATGTATGGGCTAGTCGGTTGCCACAATACCTTTAATTCATGAGAATCCCATGTGTCCTCCTCTTCAATAAGGAATAACTCAAAACTACTACCCACAATCGTGCAAGTTTCAACACGAGCACTCACTTTGGTGTTCAAATTCTGGATAGCAATTTTATGTAACCCTTCTTTTTGACTTTTTTCATGTTGTTCCCCATAGGCTTCTAGTTGGTTAGCTTGATTTAACACCCATTCTTGGCTCAGAATCTCATCTAATTCAAGTTTTTCCTCATGTTGGAGCTCAAGCACAATCGGTACAAACTCACTCACAAGCGATTCCATATTTTGAAAGTCTTCATCATCATCCCCAAAGTGAATTTGAGTTAGCCTAATGTTTGAGATATGTTCATATGTTAGGCTTGGAGGGTGTTCTTCACTAATTTGAGCAAGGGGAGTAGACAAATATGCCACGAATTGCGTGGCACAATTTCTCTCCTATTCTTCTTAAGCTCTTGCATCCACAAAGCCTTGTTTTATGGATTGCACACCCTCTTCACAGCTATCTTGCATGGACAAAATAGTTTGGAGCTTGGCATATATACCTTTGGAGTAAGTTTTTCATTGCTTGCTTTCTATGTCATGATTCCTATTAAGAGCACAAGCACCACTAGAACCATATTTAGCATAAGAGGGGGGAGGATGGCGGTCATTAGGGAAATCTCTCCAATGTCCATCATGACCACCACACAAATAGCAATTACGCCCATCATAGGAGCGGGATGGTGAATACCTCCCTCTCCTAGGGCCAGTTCTACAATTTCACCATGGGTGGGGTCCTCCACAAAAACCACAAGGATCATTAAAATAAAGGTTGTGACCATCAAAATATCAATCATTTTGACATGCCATATAATCAATTAACAAAATAAAACTAACTAAAACAAAATTCACAAATTTGAACTGGAGTAAGTAAACTCAAATTCTAAACTAACTCAATATGCCAAATTGTTTCCCGGCAACAGTGCCAATTTTGAAAATGCTCAAATACAATTTCCAAGAGAAGGTGATTGTGATCATCAAAGCAAAAGAAAATTTATATTCTGAATGGGAGTCAGGGCTGATCCCATAGAGAACAATGTAATCGTGATTGAGATAATAAAGAATTAAAGCAATTTATTTAAGTTTAAGGAGCAAAAATAAAAGATAAAATGATTGGGGGGTTTTAAACTATAACAAAGGATAAAAGAAAATCAAATAGAAGATAAGTTTGATCAAAGACTTTTCCTAAGCAAGGATAACAAGAGAGAATTGAGAATGAGAATTTAATTCACAAGACTTACACCTAATTAATGCGTAGGTAGCCTTGGTTAAGAGTATGATTACTCATTTTTCAACCAATCAAGCATTTATCCTCCGTGGGTTCTCTAGAATCTCCATGGGTAAGCAACAAACCAACCAATTCTACTTGGGTAAGTTGGGCTATATATCGCCCCAACTCTTGGATGGAAGTTTCTAGCAATCAAACTATCTCTATCCTTGAGTTAGAGTAGAAATCCCAAATCCCCACAATTGACTCTTTACCCAATTGAAGAACTCCTCTCTCAAGCAAGAACAAATTAGTATGTAAAATCAATATTTGCAACCATCAACTATATAATTAAAGCATGAAATATTCAATAGACCCACACAATTTAATATAGAGAAAGCACAAGATAAGAATTCAATACCCAAATAAAGTATTATCATTAATACAATAACCAAATCTCAATTCAAAAATTATACCTATAATTAGTCAATTTAGAATAAGAGTTTGAAGAAAGGAAGTTAAAGATTTTACAATAGAATCATCCAATTCTTCACTCCAATGGTGTAGGGTGATGAACTTTCTCTTCAAGCTTGTCAAAGTTGAGAAAATTGCCAAACATAGCTTCCAAAACAGCTGAGAAGTGTTTTATGTGGATTGGGGTTTCCAAAAGTGTGAAATGATGATTAAGTCTAGTTTCACACTCAGGCACCGTGAATCACCATCACGCTAAACTAGCGCTATCGCGCTCAAGGAGTTCACACTGTGCAGCCATCGCACTATACATGCATGATCGCACACATGTCCACGCACGATCGTGTACGTGTCTTAACTGGCATTGACCACTTCTTCATCTTAGTGCTATTATGGTATTCATACATTATTGTGTATAAGCCTTGACCACTTACCTCAATGCTATGAGCACCAGTCCATCACGATCGTGCTAATCAGTCCAAATTTCTAGAAATTCTTTGTTTTCACTTGTTTTCATCTCGTTCTACATTGATCACTTCTAAATCACATACACCTATAGAAAGCAAATCATGTCAAATGCACCATTTTCTCTCAATTAGGATAGCAAAAGTATAAGCTTAAAGGCTAAATAAGTTGGTAAATTACCAACTTATCACTTCCCATGATGTAATGCCATTATTCACTAATTTTGCCTATTTTTTGGCTAGTGATGCTATCCTTGAAGGTTTGACTTTCCACCAATAGAAGGAATTCTTACACGATGTCCAAATATTTTATTGGGAAAAACCTTATCTCGTCCTTATTTGTACGGATAGGATGATTCGACGATGTGTTCATGAGGTGGAAATGATACCTATGTTAGAAGCATGTCACTCCTTGGCTGTTAGACATTATCATGGTAGTATGCGAATAGCCTCAAATGTTCTGCAATATGGATTCTATTGGCTGACTATTCATGAAGATGGACACGATCTTGTCAAGCATTGTGATTAATGCCAACGTGAAATGGGCATCTCTCATCGCCATGAACTTCCATTAACTCTTATCTTAGAGGTCGAGCTATTTGATGTGTGATAAATACACTTCATGGGAACTTTTGTAAGCTCTTATGGAAAGACCTACATTGTTATGGCTGTTTATTATGTGTCCAAGTGGATGGAAACAGTGCCACTACCTAACCATGAAGGGAAGAGTGTGACTGCTTTTTTGAAGAAACATATCTTCTCTTGATTTGGCAGCCCTTTTGCCATCATTAGTGATGGGGGTTCCCATTTTTTAATAGGTTGTTTAGTGCGTCAGTTGAGAAGTATATCATAAAGCACAAGGTTACCACTCCTTATGATTCACAAACAAGTGGCTAAGTTGAAGTATCAAATAGGGATCAAGTCCATACTAACAAAAATGGTGAATGCCAATAGAAATGATTGGGCAAGAAAATGGGATGATGCATTGTGGGCTTATTGGACCGCTTTTAAAAACCCCATTGGCATGTCTCCGTATCAAATGGTGTTTCGTAAAGCTTGTCTTTTACCCATAAAGATTGAGCATAAGGCGATGTGGGCATTGAAAAGATTGAATCTTAATTGGGAAAAGGTTGTCCATGCTCAGGTTGAAGACCTCAATGAAATTGATGAGATTTGATTGCAAGCTTACAAAAGTGCATCTCTTTACAAATCTCGAATGAAGCACTTTCATGATCAGCAGATATTAAAGCGAAAAATTTTCTCCCAGGGATTGGCTATTTCTATTCAATTATAGTCTTCACTTATTCCTAGGCAAGTTGAAATCCAAATGGTCTAGTTCTTTTAACGTGTCTCAAGCCTTTACAAATAAAGCAATTGAACTTGAAGTGAAAAATGGGTCTAAATTTAAAGTGAATGGCCAGACGGTAAAGCAACATTTGGGTGTCCCAGAAGAAATCACCTTCATAGGGGTGACTTACTTTGATGAGCCATGGTTATGAGGTATCCCTGTTGAGCCGTGACATTTAATAAAGTGCTTCTTGAGAGGCAATCCAAGGGTTCATTTTATTTTTTATATTTTCTTTCTTCACTTACTGTTATTTTTGTTAATTGTTAGGTAGAGTCATGCTATATGTACCAAATGAATTGGCAAGATTCCTAATGAGCACATATGTTTCACTTATAGCTCACAGGGAGTAATCTGCAGCACACAGGTGAAATGCCTCACATACGATCGCATACATGTGTAAGAATTGTTACAAATCGGGGACCACATACATAGTCATAATGAGCCACAAGAAGGGTTTTGTGACACGTAGGTCGAGGCATAGGTGGGAATTAGTAAACTACTATTTTAGCCAAATAATAGTGACCATCTGTGTTGGTATCTGCAAAATACAGATCCCAACCCACGGTATGTGGATAAGGCACAAGTGGGTAAACTGCTATTTTGGTAATTATTGGTGACCATCTTCGTGGGCATCTACTAAGCATAGGTTCCAATGTGCACTATGCAATCCAAATACAGGTGGGTGGATAGATCACTTGCAGTTCAAGATATTTCTAGTTCTGACCTATGCCTCACATACGATCGCATGTGTTAACACGCGACTCACATATGTAAGCAGGTGGAGAGTAGATCACAGTTATATATTATAGAGTAAATAGGAGCCATGGGCATATGCGGGCAACATGAGTAAGACAACCATCTAAAACTCTATCAAGGGGCTAGTCGGCAGAACCCAAGTAATTCTAGAAAGTCCTTATATCCTTTCCTCTTATGTTATTCTTGTGCATTGGGGATAATGTTTTGCTTTAAGTTGGGGGTGGGTATACTATTTTAATTTGGTGCCCTTGTTGGTCTTGATTGTATTTTTTTATTTTTTCCTTCACGGGTATATCTTAATTGATGTGAATTGTCTTATGCTTTATCTTGTGCCCTTGCCAGACTTGATCTTTTATTTTGGATGTGAGATTGTCATGGTGTCGGGTTAGTCCTACACGCTAATTATTTTACTACCCATGCTTTGCAAATTGTGCTTAGTGCCTTCGACAAGCATCGTTCTCAAATGATCCATGAGTGTGTAGTTTAAATATTAGCTTTGTAGATATTAGTTAGTTTTCAATAAACTCCGAGAGTTTTCTTTATATCATGGTGCTTTCCCAAGGAGATTTTTTTTCTTTTTCCTATTATTTTGTCAAACTGGGTGATATTTCCCTATGATAGATTGAGATGTGACTTTCGTAAGGAAAAAATACAAACTTTTAGTGCTTATTTTTGTGTCCATTTACACTTGTCTCAAATGGGACCACCAAAAATGTTCTTGAAAAAGGAATTTGGAAATAAAGAAAAGAGGGGAAAATAAAATTTGAAAAGCATTCTCGTGTCATGATTTTTACATTATTTGTTTGGCTTTTTGATTCACAAATGATTTGTGTGAAAGTTGGAATAACTTGTCAAAAGTGATTCATTATAATTGATTTTGAGAATAATTATAGACTCGTTGTGTTGTCATGCCTTATGTGGTAAGTTTACTTCATTCTTCTGTATTCACGTCATCTAGAACTTGCTCCAAATGTGATTCAAGGCAAAATCATAGATGTTGCTTAGCTTGGAAAATGAACTTAGGCCCTTTTTCAATAGTCACTTTGCCCAAAAGTTCCTTTCCTTAACATTGATCCTAGTCAACCCTTTTGAGCCTTTAACCTTTTCTTGACACCCATGTTATAAATTTTAACCCTTTTTGAATCCTTTATTTTGGCACCCATTCCTCCCTAATTGCTAGCAATGTAAATGTAGGCTAAAAGCCTAAGTTTGGGGTGGAGGATATGAATGAAAAAGGGAATATTAATGTAGGCAAAAGCCTATGTTTGGGGGTGTATGCATTAATAATGGAAAGAGGAGTTGAGCTTGAATATAAGGTAGCACCCAATGATTATCTTATGTATTGCTTTAAGTTGTCAAATGATGAAAGAATTAAAGAAAAAGAATTAAATAGTGCTACCTCTTGAGCAAAACAAAATGGTGCTTGGAAAAATAGTTGTTGGGAAAACTTTGGTTGTGAGAGGGGGAAATAAGGTGAAGCTAAATCAATGATGTGAGCGGTGCATTTGAATTGCCTAATGATAGCATTAGTGAGCTTTAGTCACTTGATCCAAATGTTATCTTTACCTTAACCTTAGCCTACATAGTTACCTTCAAGTCCTTAATGATTCCAAGCTTTGCAACTCTACATTAGTAGCGAATTACATGAAGGATAATTCTATGGTTCTATGTGTTTATACTCAAACTTCTTTGAGATAGTGAGCATCTTTGTGTTATCTTATAATACCTATATTGTGAATTACATATTTGTGAGTGGGATTCTCTCTTGTGGTGAGTGGAATTACACCCTTGGAGTAAATAGTGAAGTCTTGATTTCAATTGAGAGGAATGAATGTGACAAGTTGTGTAGTGAGCCTTGAGGCAAATTTTGAAGGTTTATGCCAATGACTTGAGATGCTTGACTATTTTGTTTTAAATGAAAAGTTCCCCGGGTTTTGAATGAATGAAGTCTCTTGAAAAGAGTTTTTGAAGTGATTATTTTACCTTGTGCTTATTGTTGTACAAAATGAGCTTAGTGCTTTTGTTTTGAGTCATTTGTTTATTGTTTTCTATTGTCTTGAGTCATAATGGTCTCTCGTGCAATCCTTGTGTCTTGGAAGGTTGAGTCAATCTTTTGCCTTATGAGTTCTTTGCTTGAGGACAAGAAATAGTTCAAGTTTGGGAGTTTGACAAGTTGGTAATTTACTAACTTATTTAGCTCTTAAACATGAATTATTGCCTTGATTTAACGCTATTTAGAAGGATTTTATGCTTCTATTCTCTTATATGCAGGCATTTATTTGAAATGAAGTTAAAAGAGTATTTGAACCAAAATGTGCTATAAAGGGAAGCTAAATCAAGAGATGATCGAGATAGAAGCAATTTGCTAGTGATGTGCGGTGGAACCTGCATGCCACAGGATGGCACCTGTATTTCACAAGTGCCTACACACGATATCATTGATGACTTTCTAGAAGCTTAGGCACCTGCATGCCGCGAGTCACCACAGGCGGCCGTAGGTGCCTGCACAAAAAGAGATGCAGGAGAACAATCACACACTACCCACAAGATTATGCACCTTCATGTCCCAAGTCCTCACATGCGACCAAAGGTGCCCACACAGGTGAAGTCGGAAGGGCCCCAATGGGAAAAATGGAACAAGACTTAGTTGCATAATTGAAAAGCTTCGAAGGCTATTTTGGGAATTGTGCAAGAAATATTACTTCAGTTTTTCCCTAGTTTGTATAGCATCATTAAGTACACTTTAGAATACAACTTTGGGAGCTTCTTCTTCCTTGAAACTTGTAAAAACACCATTGTTACTTACTAAAAGCTTGGAATTGAAGCTAGTTTTATGAAGATGAATGGAATTAAAGGTTACCCACTTGATATATTTTCTATCCCCTTTCATATGGTAGCTAAATTCTCTTCTAAGGGTGTGTGCATTATGGGTGTCTGAAATTGGGATTGAGTATTAATTATTTGTGCTCATAATTTATTATTATGTGTGGATCTATTGAATCCTTCAAGTTTTAATTAAATAATTAATGATTGCAAACATTGATTTAGATTTATAATTATGCTCTTGCTTGAGAAAGAAGTTCTATAATTGGGTAAGGATTCATAGTGAGAATTTCGGGATTTTCACTAAAAGTTGAGGCTAGAAATAGCTTGACTTAGAAATTCCACATCTAAGGGTTAATGCTAGAAATAGTTCAACCCACTTTAGCTACCTGGTTGGTTTGTAATGAAACCTTGGGGTTCGAAAGAGCCCAAGGTATATATGTTTGGTTGGTCAAAAGAAGATTAAACATTGCTTTAACCAAGGCTACTCGCACACTCTTCTATGATAGAAGACTGAGCATATTCAGTTTATTACCAACCTGAGTTCAACAACTATTGGGTAAAGCCTATCCTGATTCAAATGTATGACCCAATCGGAAGCACACCCCTAGTTCCTCCATCTTTGTTATTGACAATTGTGTTAACCATTGTTATTGATTACAATTTGCGATTAGTTGTCCAAATCACTTTTCCCATTTACTCTTCTTGTTTATACATTGCGTTTACTTGTGTGAATTAACTTACAAATATTTGTAAATCTTTGCTTTAATCCTCATGTATTCGACCCCAACTCTTGTTGGGTAACTTGTTGTCACGACCCGATTTCTCGGTCATGATTGCACCTACAACCCCCTAGTAGGCGAACCAATTCCCGTTGCCCAGGACAGTTAGTAATGGGCTACTATCTAACAAATAAGGGAACAAGACGAAGAGAATAGATAACAGGGATATAAATATATACATAAGCGGAAACTAAACCAAACCCCAAGACCTGGTATCATAATATAGAGCCAAAACTACATACATGGAGTGCAAATGATCCAAAACAATATATACAAATGTCTCTGAATGGTAATAGAGTACATGAAGCAAAAGATAAACTAAAGCTAAGCTCCGATCGCCAAGAGCTCACCCTCAGTCTGAAGTAGTCCCCAACAGATCTCCAAGCACGAATCACAGCGATCTAACGGCGATGACCCATGCTAGGATCTGCACCCAAAGATGCAGGGGGGTAGGGTGAGCACCAAATGCGAAGCATAAGGTACCCAGTAGGTATCATAGGCCGACTGGGAAAATATAAGATAAAAGCGTAGTAACAGACTGAATAGAAGCAAGCAGTCACAGAAATCAACGAAAGGTACACATGAACTAGCCTAGAGGGAAATCAACAAAACCACATGTGAGGCCAACAAGCAAAATATATACACCATAGGCACAGGTGAAAGTAAGAAACAACGCACCTGGGGTCCTTGCAATAACAGTGTATACATAATAAGTTTACAAAATGGATGGTATACCGGTAACCTCAAGTGTAAGAAGAGGGAAAGAGTAATGATAGGCATGCTCAGGGACACGAATCAAACTCAACTAATCATATCAATCTCAAATCCAGAAACTAACAGTCTAGCAGGAACCAATTTCATACATAACCGTAACAGGGAAAAATTCTGTAAGTAAATAGCAAGAGTCTACCTACAGTCCCCCGGCCGCCCATACAACCGAGGAACACAAACAAGTGAAAACAAACCCTCCGGCATCCCATACTACCGGAGCGTACAATCAACAAACAAGGGTGGAGCCTCAAACAATGAATGATATGATGCATGAAGATCTCAAGTGAAATGGTATCTCTGTATGTACCTCCTCCGGTGCCGCTCCAGCCCAGCAGGTAGGTTCCATGGAAGGACACTGCCCGTATACCTCTACTCCGCCGTATACCCTTCCTCTGGAACACGCAGCCCGAAGCCCCAGGCCCGGATGGCAAGGTCCATGGAGGTCCCAGACCCCATACTAAAACTCAGTATCAAAACATGTCGTCCGGAAGCAAGTCTGGGTTCAAGATAGAGACCCAGTCTCGAATATGCATGCCCAGACCCTGTCCAGGACTAAAGTAGTAGGAAAATATCTCAAAAAGCCCTCCAAGGGTGCCCGGGCATAACCGGGTCTAAACAGTAGAAAGTCATCTCAGGTGCTCGGTCCGACCGAGGCTAAAAATCATCTCAAGTAGCAAGAAAACTCAACTAGCACCCCGGCCCTGCCGAGTCTAGCGTTAATCGTAAAACTGGTGTTTTAAAACATAGTTTTACTTTCCTTTACCCAGGAATATTCATAAGTTAAATCAAACCATTTCCAAATCATTTCCATTAAAAACAGGCCCCCGGGGCCATGCAAGGTTAGAAAATAGTGCCAGTAGGCCCGAAGCCAAAACCATAGTAAAACATGGGTCAAACCTCTTTATATGCATGGAAATGGTATGATCACACACAATAGCTGCTCAGCAGCTCACAATCAACCTATCGACCCTGCACAGGCCCACAGCTACTCAGCAAGCATAACCAGCCTAGAAGGATAATTCTATGCCCGGGACTCGCGGACATTCCCAAAATCCCACCTTCTATGTTCCAGAGTCAACAAGGCCTCACAGGACAACAAGGGTAAATAAAATATATCGGCAAGTACTAAAAACAACGGAGGAACAAAAGTAGGCGGACATGAATAAAGCGGTCGAGGTCTGTGGTACCAACCTAATAATCTAACCCAAGGATGCCCATTAATACAATTTTATCCTATATATGTGGAGTCTAGGGAAAATAAACCGTAACCTACCTATCGTCCGATGACAAGATCGAACCTCTCCGAAAAGAAGCTCCAAAACGAAATCTAACTTGAACTCGGGCTTGAATAACTTGACGTAGATAATTGATTTCCTTTCTGAAATTAAACATAACATCAAAATATAATTTCTTCCCCACAATTTCCCTCACTCGTGGATGTAAGTATATACATATACTGAGAGTTTATAAAATTGCACCTCGTAATCAAATTATGACGAACAAAAGTTGATTAATATATATGTATCATGAACAAATGTTGAACAAAGAGAATGTCTTACACATTAATTAATCAATTAATTAATTAACCAAAAAGTCAAGGCATTAATTAGATGCCACCTATAGTTACACTAATTGCTGCACATTCCACTTCACTTCCACGTGGAAGTGGAGTGGCACCACACAATTAATTCCATTCCACTACGTAAGTGTTCGGGTATTGCATAAGTTCATGGTAAAATAAATATAACTTTTTGAATATAACATAATTCATAGAAAATTATTTCAAACAAAACCTACTATATTATAATAATAATTTTTAACATAACTAAATTTACTATCTCCGTTAAAATAATACAATGTATAAAAACCTTATAAAATAAATACATACACAATTATGTCATAACAAAAATATTTTTCATACACATTAGAATACTTTAAAAATTTAATAAAAAATATAACTTCAAAATAAAATATTTTCAAATATACGCGCGATGCTAATAAAATTCTTAAATTTAGGTTCGCAATTCACCATCGCACGATTTTGATACTGAAGAACTCTCTTGGAACCCTCCCTTATGTTTTATCACTGTTTCAGAACTGAAATGGTGTTTTTAAACGTGAAGTTGAGGCTTTAAATCGATTTTGACCCGACCCGGTTCGCGACCCGGTTTCTGCCAGACAGTCCGCGGTAAAATAGTCATAACTTTTTACTCCGAGATCAGTTGGATGTGAGGTTTTGTGCGTTGGAAACTAGAGTCGTAGACCTTCGATTTGGTATTTTGGGGGACTTCTAACTCTTTATATATTGAGAGAAAAGCTCTGAGACATTTTACCCAAAGTTCAAAAAATTTATTAAAGAAACTTACGATAACTTTTGCCGACTTACTTGTCTTCAAAACTTATCATACGACCAAACAAATGGACCCGGAACCGAACTACCGGTCCCGACAAGCCTTAAATGACTTGGGGCCGCTACAAACAAGCTCTAACGGCACAAGGAAAACGTATACGTGGAAATGACCGAAAGGGTCATTACATCATCCACTACTAAAAAGGATTTTCGTCCTCGAAAGTCAAGGTCAAGGGTGTACCTGAAGGCTCAAACAGCTAGGATACTGAGCCCGCATATCTCTCTCGGTCTCCCAGGTAGCCTTCTCGACTGGACGGTGCCTCCACTGAACCTTAACAACCGGAATCTCTCGAGACCTCAATCTCCTGATATCTCTGGCCAAAATAGCTGTCGGCTCCTCAACAAAGGCTAAACCCTCACCCAACTGAACTGAATCCCACTGCAACACATGAGACTCATCTGGGACATACCGACGCAACATCGAAACATGAAATACAGGATGTATAAATGAAAACATCGGAGGTAAGGCTAACTGATAGGCAACGCTACCAACCCTCTGAAGAATCTTAAATGGCCCAATGTACCTGGGGCTAAGCTTGACCCGCCTACCAAATCTCATCACGCCCTTCATGGGTGATACACGGAGAAACACCAAGTCACCGACACTAAACTCCAAGGCACGAAGCCTACGATCAGCATAACTCTTCTGCCTGCTCTGAACTGCCCAAAGTCTGTCCTGAATCGCTCGTACTTGGTCTAATGAATCTCGAAGCAAATCTGTGCTCTGTGGCCTAGATTCAGAACCATCAAACCAACCAATCGGCAATCTGCAACACCTACCATACAAGGCCTCAAAAGGTGCCAGGCCAATGCTCGAATGGAAGCTGTTATTATAAGCAAACTCTACCAAGGGAACAAACTGATCCCAAGAACCTCCAAAGTCAAGAAGACAGGCCCGAAGCATGTCTTCCAGAATCTGAATGGTCCTCTCGGACTGGCCATCTGTCTGAGGGTGGAAAGCGGTACTAAGATGAACCTCTGTACCCAAATCTCACTGAATAGCCCTCTAGAACTGAGATGTGAACTGAGTGTCGCGGTCTGAAATGATAGAAGCTGGGACCCCATGCAACCGAACAATCTCAATAAGGTAGATCTGAGCTAACCTCTCTGCACCATAAGAAGTATGAACCGGCAAGAAATGTGCTGACTTAGTCAGCCTATCAACAATCACCCATATGGAATCAAACCCATGAGAAGTACGAGGCAACCCAACAATGAAGTCCATAGTAATCCCTTCCCACTTCCACTCAGGAATGGGAAGTCGCTGCATCAAACCACCAGGTCTAATGTGCTCGAACTTAACCTGCTGACAGTTCAAGCACCGAGATATCAACTCTGCTATATCCCGCTTCATACCACTCCACCAGTAAAGCTATCTCAAGTCTCTATACATCTTTGTTATGTCAAGGTGAATGGAGTATCTGGTACAATGTGCCTCATGAAGTATCAACTGAATCAAATCACTAATCCTCGGAACACAAAGGCGACTATCAAACCTCAGAACCTCATCTGAATCTAGAGTAGCCTGGCTGGTCTCACCATGAACAACCCGATCACGAAGGTCACACAACTGTTGATCCTCAAACTGACGGCTCTGAATCTTATCAATCAAAGTAGAACGAACCTCAATACTGGCGAGAACTCTGCTAGGATCCGACAAGTCAAGCCTAACAAGACGGTTAGCCAAGGACTGGATGTCCAAGGCCAACGGTCGCTCTGAAACTAAAAGAGAAGCTAGGCTACCCATACTCACTGCCTTCTGGCTCAAGGTATCCGCTACCACGTTTGCCTTGCCCGGATGATACAGAATAGTGAAGTCATAGTCCTTCAGTAACTCGACCCATCTCCTCTGTCTCGAGTTCAACTCTCGCTGACTCGTGATATACTGAAGACTACGGTGATCAGTGAAGATCTCACAGTAAACTCCATATAGGTAATGCCTCCAGATCTTGAGCGCAAAAACTACCGCTGCCAACTCTAATCATGAGTGGGGTAGTTGCGCTCGTGAACCTTCAGCTGTCTCGACGCATATGCTATTACTTGACCCTGCTGCATCAACACACAACCAAGACCAACCCCAGAAGCATCACAGTACACAGAGAAGCTCTGACCCTCAACCGGCAAAGTCAAAACTAGAGCTGAAGTCAATAAGGCCTTAAGCCTCTGGAAGCTATCCTCACACTGATCTGACCACTGAAATGGGACATCCTTCCTAGTCAGCATAGTCAAGGGTGCTGCTATGGAGGAAAATCCCTCAACGAACCGTCTGTAGTAACCTGCTAACCCAATAAAGCTGCGGACCTCAGTAGCAGTAGTAAGTCTAGGCCAATCACAAACCGCATAAATCTTTCCTGGGTCAACCCTAATCCCATCCTTAGACACCACGTGCCCTAGGAATGCAACTGACTCAAGCCAAAACTCACACTTTGAGAACTTGGCATCAAGCCGATGATCTCTCAAAGTCTGGAGTATAACCCTCAAGTGCTGCTCATGCTCATCTCTACTACGCGAGTATACCAAGATGTCGTCTATAAAAACTATCACAAATGAGTCAAAATACGCCAAGAACCCTATGCATCAAGTTCATGAAGGCTGCGGGGGCATTAGTCAACCCAAAAGACATCACCAGGAACTCATAATGGCCATAACGTGTCCTGAATGCTGTCTTAGGGATGTCCTCAGCCCTAATCCTCAACTGATAGCAGCCAGACCTCAAATCAATCATCGAAAACATGACTGAACCCTGAAACTGGTCAAACAAGTCATCAATCCTCGGCATCGTATACCTATTCTTCACTGTCACCCTATTCAGCTGTCGATAATCAATACACATGCGCATCGACCCATCCTTCTTCTTCACGAAGAGAACATGAGCACCCCAAGGTGACACACTAGGTCTGATAAACCCTTAGCTAATAGATCCTGGAGTTGCTCCTTAAGCTCCCTCAACTCAGCAGGAGCCATACGGTAAGGAGAAATAGAAATGGGCCTAGTGCCCGGCTCTAACTCAATAGCAAAATCAATATCTCTCTCAGGTGGAAGGCCTGGCAGGTCGGTAGGAAACACATCGAGGAAGTCTCTAACCACAGGAACAGACTCAGGAGAAGTAGGGTCAGCACTAACATCTTGGACATATGCTAGATAAGCTAAACACCCACGGGAAATTAACTTCCTAGCTCGAAGACAAGAGATGATCCCAGATGGTGCATGGCTAACAGAACCCTGCCATACAACCGGGGATACACCGGGCACAACTATGGTAATGGTCTTGGCATAACAATCCAAAACCACACGGTAAGGGGATAACCAGTCCATGCCCAGTATCACATCAAAATCTAGCATATCAAGAATTATCAAATCACCCCAAGTCTCTGAATCACCAATAGATAGCATACAAGATCTCACAATTCGATCCACTACTAAAGAATCTCCTACTGGGGT
>QJPP01001312.1:22437-72698 GCA_003996215.1 Jaltomata sinuosa | reverse complement strand
ACCTTGACATCTAGACTTACCAAGTCACGTTGACATCTAGACTTCCCAAGTCACCTTAATCCCTAGACTTCCCAAGTCTCACTTGATCCTTACCAATAACAATGTCCATACCTAGACTACCCTTCCCTTACCTAAGTCAACCGCCTTGACTAGATATTCAAACTTAACCCAGCTAACTTCCCAACCAAACAACTTATACCCGTAGTATTACTTACCAGTGTCCGGCACTTCCCGTACCTCTAGGATAACTTTCCATCCTGGTTATAACAACCATCAACTACAACCCCAGACTTTTGATGTTGGGAATAATTATAGGCCCGTTTATCGTATTTTACCCATGTTTACCTTATATTTTGAGAACGTTACCTACTATATATTATGTGTTTTGATCAGAATTGCTATATGTTGCACTAAGACACATGATTAGAAACTTGCAGGCAAAATGACGCGGGAAATGACCATGAAAAGACAAAACAGAAGAGTAGAGCATGGAAGTGATGTAGCAGAATGGTCCGGAGCAAACAAGGAAGAAACATAGGCTGGGAGAATCCTGGCGCCTTCCAGGTGCGGCACCCCAGGCCTACAACAACTGCAGCCAGGACTTGATGCCTTCCAGGCTCGATGCTCCAAAGGCAAACCTAGGCAAGCGCATCCATGGTGCAGCGCGCCCGACCCCAAACTACTGAAGCCCGATTCCGGCGCCTTTTAGGCGCAGCGCGCCAGAGCCAAAACTGCTACAGGGTGATCTTCGTGCCTTTCAGGCGCGGCACGCCAGCAGCCATCTCGACAGATTTTTTCAGCTTTTTCTATTCTGATTTCAAGAAGGAAAAGGGTTTATTTCCCAAACCCTATAAATAGAACCTTGTACATTTTTTGAAAGGTTCCGTCATTATTTTGGAGACCAAGAGGCAAGAATAGAATTCACTATTAGGTTTCTTTTCTTCTTCCTTTATCTTAGTCATACTTTGGATGAAAACAATATTATCTTTGTTCTTCGTTGTAGTATGAGCGGCTAAGAACCCATGTTCTGGGGTTACGGCTACAAACGCATGACTATTTAGCATTGAATGTGAATTGATTGTTCGTTTACCATTATTAGTTGTTCTTATATTCCTGTTTTAGTATTTTTATGCTTAGCCGCCATTAAAATAAACATATAACCTTGTTGTGAACTCGAGAGAGGAATCAACAAGGTAGACCGAGGAATATAAGAAGCAAGACCTCTCTTTTGTAACGTAAGGGGTAGGTTAGCGACTAGGATAGAGATATACCTAGAACGCCTTGCTTGGTTTATACGGAAAAAAATATAAATGCTTTTAAAATAAGATGTCACATCCCCGTTCAATGATGTAGTTGTGATGCTATTTTGAATATGCAACTAGAGGCTCGAGGGACCATAATTGTAATATCAACCCCGGAATCAACAACTAGGTAAATGAACAAGTTAATTCACGTGATTGCTATTTAGGATTGTGTAATAAAGCTGTAACCCTAGAATTCTCTCCAAACTTGGAATCAACAATCATTACTTATTCACAATTCATTTTGTCAATTTATTTTAATTCATTAATTACTACAAAAAATCATTTGTGAGTTACTTTCATACTTGCGTATTTAAGCTGTGTACGAATAAGGTAGAATATTTGTTAAGTCACAAGTCTCTTGGGTACGATATCCGGACTAACTAGTTCCTATTACTTGGACGATCACGTACACTTGCGTGTCGGTGGAAATCAACCAACAAGTTTTTGGCGCCATTGCCTTAGACTTAGAAATTAGCAAATTTCTAACTTTTCTTATACGGCTTTATTATTCAGGTATTAACAACTTGATCTTAGCTTTTGGTAAAATTTGCAGGTACAAACTTTGAGCTGTCAATAAACTGGAAAGGAATACAGATTTGGTAGAGCCATACCCTGAGCCTGAAAGACTATTTCATCAGTAGAGAAGGGCAGCATCTCTTTATCCTATTAAGTTTCAGGAAATGGTTGAGGAGACAATCCCGTTAGTTGAACAACCCAAAGTTGTTATCACAGATATGGCAGCACCAAGGCTAGTGCGCGATGCGGCAATCCCACTCTTGACCAATGTCACCAACAACATGCTGAAACTCACACCGGGCGGTAGGTTTGAGCTAAAACAGAGTATGATGCAACTTTTGCACACCAATGGCCAGTTCACGAGCTTATCACACGAGGACCCGCAGACACACATTCAGAATTTTCTGGAAATCTGTGACACATTTATTCCAATAGGAGTCGCAGTGGACTACGTGAGGATGACATTGTTTCCATTTTCTCTACTTAGGGAAGCGAGGAGATGGTTGAAAGCGGAACCGCCTAATTCCATCACTTCATTGGATGAGTTGGCCCAGAAATTCTTGACGCGTTTCTTTCCCTCTGGGAAGACAGCCAGGATGAGGAGTGAGATTCTGAGTTTCAGGCAGAAGGATGGTGAAAATCTCTACACAACTTGGAGGCTATTTAAGGCCCTTCTTATGACATGCCCTCATCATCAGCAGAATAATAAACTGCTGGTACATATATTTATTGAGGGGCTTGAGCCTCATTTGAAGATCTTACTAGATTGTGCAGCAGACGGGCAAGCACTGGAGAAGACATATGACGAGTTGTATACTCTTCTACAGAGGATGGCGCAAAGCGATTCAGAATGGAACGGTAATGTTAGTAGAACTACACCTAAGAAAGTTGCTAGAATGCTTGAGGTAGATTCCAACACGGCTTTATTTGCCAATGTGGAGTCTATGGCTAATTAGATGAGCAATATAGCTACAGTTCTCAACAAATTGGCTCTGGGAAATAATCAGGCGCAGGTTAATGCAGTTCAACCAGCAACTGCTCAGTTTTGTGACACCTGTGGTGGTGACCATCTATCGAGACTCTGTGAACTTTGTTGGGTATGCTCAGAGAGGTGGAAATCAGACTTATGGGAATGCATACAATGCAAATTTGTGAAATAATTTGTCATATGGGAACAACTAAGGCCAGAATCAATTCAGGCCACAAGGATAGAATCAACAGTTTGCTGGAAACAATAAGCCTGCGATCATACCTAGAAACATCGAAGACATGGTGAAATCTATGATGGAGAGCCAAGATAAAAGTGAAGAAAAATTTGAGGCAACTACTAAGGATCACGCAACTGCCATCCGGAATTTAGAGAAACAAATGGGGCAGCTAGCTGGAGCACAAAATGCGAGACCTCAGGGTAGTCTTCCAGGTGATACTGACCCAAATCCAAAGCAGTTGAATGCAGTCACTACTAGAAGTGGGTTGGAGCTGAAAGAGTTAGCACCAAAGAAAGCAGATCCCAAGGTAGTTGAAGTTGCATATGAAAAGGCTAAAGTTGGGACTGAGACTGAGGTGAAAGAAGATGAAGTTATTGTAAAGCCTCCTCCACCTTTTCCACAGAAGTTGATAAAACAGAGAGAGGAGGTCGGATTCAAGAAATTTCTTGACCTCTTGAGGCAGGTACATCTTAACCTCCCACTCATAGATGTTCTTCAGGGAATCCCAAAGTATACGAAATATATCAAGGACATTATGGCAAACAAGAACAGGCTGAATGAATATGCCACAATTGCTCTTACAGAGGTATGCACTTCTCAGATTCAGAATAGGTTTCCCACCAAGTTGAAAGATTCGGGAAGTTTTACTATTGAGATCACTATTATCCAAAAGCTTATAGCTCGAGCACTATGCGATCTTGGGGCAAGTATTAACCTTATGCCATCTTCAGTCTTCAAGAAGATGGGGTTGGGTAGTCCTCGTCCCACTACAATTGTTCTGCAGCTTGCAGATAGATCTTTGGCTAGACCTGAGGGCATTATAGAAGATGTATTGGTGCAGATTGGTTCGTTGATCTTTCCGGTGAACTTCGTGATATTGGACTTTGAGCCAGACTTGGAAGTTCCATTTATTTTGGGATGTCCACTATTGGCTACAGGGAGAGCATTGATTGATGTGGCAGCAGGGCATCTCACCATGAGAGCACATGAAAAGGTAGAAGTCTTCAATGTGTACAAGGCAATGAAGTTGCCTGCACTATATGAGGACTTATCAGCTATTACTGTGGTGGAGATAGACTCAAGGGTACCTCTCATCACTTCCTCAGATCCATTGGAGAGAGCCCTCACAGGGACAGATTTATATGGAGATAGAGCAGCACATGAGATGATTCAATGCTTGGAGGCAGCTTGTGCATTGTCCAGTACTACTATGTTCGAGCCTCTTAATATACCATTAGGGCCTCCTCCCAAGCCGTCTATTGAAGAAGCCCCGAAGCTGGATATGAATCCACTCCCACCGCATTTGAAGTATGCATATATGGGAAAAGATGATACGCTTTCGATAATCTTAGCAGCCAGGTTGAATGAAGTACAGGTTAAGGAAGCACTAGAAGTATTGTAAAGAAGGAAGAGAGCAATTGGGTGACAGATGTATGATATTCATGGTATCAACCCATCATTCTTCATGTACAAGATATATATGAAGGAGAGGTACAAGCCCATGGCACAGCATCAGAGGAGACTGAATCCTCCTATGAAGGAGGTAGTGTGAAAGGAGGTGATCAAGTGGCTAGACGCAGGTATTATTTTTCCATCTCAGATAGCAAGTGGGTCAGCCCGGTGTAATGTGTCCCCAACAAAAGAGGGATGACTATGATAAAGAATGACAAGGATGAGCTGATCCCAACACGTATAGTCACTGGGTGGAGAATTTGCATGGACTACAGAAAATTGAATAAAGCCACTCGCAAAGATCACTATCCCATTCCCTTCATTGATCAGATGTTGGATCGGTTAGCTGGCCAGGAATACTTCTGCTTTCTAGATGGATACTCTGGCTACAATCAAATAGCCATAGCACCTGAAGATCAAGAGAAGACGACGTTCACTTGTCCTTATGGCACATATGCTTTCAAGCGTATGCCCTTTGAGATTTGCAATGCACTAGCTACATTTCAGAGGTGTATGATGGCTATCTTCTCTGATATGGTGGAGGAGATTATGGAAATATTCATGGATGACTTCTCAGTGTTTGGTAAGTCATTTGATACTTGTTTGTAGAATCTGGATAGGGTCCTTGCGAGATGTGAAGAGATGAATCTGGTGCTTAATTGGGAGAAGTGCCCTTTTTGGTCACGGAAGGCATTGTCCTTGGCCATAAAGTGTCAAAGATGGGGCTCGAAGTGGACCGCGAGAAGATAGAGGTTATTGAGAAACTACCACCTCCAGTGTCTGAACGAGGGGTTTGTAGTTTTCTTAGACATGCAGGATTCTACAGACGCTTCATCAAAGACTTCTCCAAGATATCCAGGCCAATGCGTAAGTTGCTATAAAAAGAGGTAAAGTATGAGTTCAATGATGACTGTGTAAAGGCGTTTGAAAATCTGAAGAAGCGTTTGATTGAAGCTCCTATATTGATTGCTCCAAATTGAGAGCTACCCTTTGAGCTTATGTGTGATGCGAGTGATGTTGCGATTGGAGTTGTGCTGGGGCAGAGAGTCGACAAGGTATTTCATTCCATTTACTATGCGAGTAAGACTCTTGATTCAGCTCAGATGAACTACACAGTTATGGAGAGGGAGATGCTGTCACTAGTCTTTGCTTTTGACAAGTTTCACTCCTATCTTGTGGGAACAAAGGTGATTGTATACACGGATCATGCTGCTATTCGGTACTTATTCAGCAAGAAGGATGCAAAGCCAAGACTCATTCGGTGGATTTTGCTATTGCAAGAGTTTGACTTGGAGATAAAGGACCGAAAGGGCACAGAGAACCAAGTGGCTGACCATTTGTCTAGACTTGAAGTGGTCTCATGTTCCCAATGAAGGATATATTAGAGAAGAGTTTCTAGACGAGCAACTCCTAGCCCTTAATATTACTGAGCTTCCATGGTATGCTGATCTGGTCAATCTAGTGGTCAGTGGGGTTTATCCCCCGGAAGCCACTACACAACAGAAGAAGAAGATGTATCACGACTCTCAATTCTATCTATGGGATGAGCCTTATTTGTTCAAGCAGGGTACGAATCAGATAATTAGAAGATGTATTCCGGAGAGTCAAGTGAGGGAGAGCTTATAGAGTTGTCATTCTTCTACTTATGGGGACATCATGGAGGAGAGCGCACTGCACATAAAGTATTACAGTCGGGCTTCTATTGGCCCACTATATTCAAAGATGCAGCAACTTTCGTCAAGAGTTGTGATCAATGTCAGAGGACCGGAACTATATCAAGAAGGCATGAGATGCCTCTGCAGAATATCCTTGAGGTGGAGATTTTTTATGTATGGGGAATTGACTTCATGGGGCCCTTCCCACCTTCATTCGGAAATAAGTATATACTTGTTGCGGTGGATTATGTGTCAAAGTGGGTAGAAGCAGTCGCCCTTCCCACCAATGATGCAAAGGTAGTGCTGAAGTTTGTTAAGAAGAACATATTTACAAGATTTGGCACTCCACGAGCTATTATTAGTGATGGTGGGATGCATTGCATCAACAATTGGTTCAGTAAGTTGTTAGCTAAGTATGGGGTGCATCACAAGGTGAGTACAACATATCACACCAAAATGAGCAGGCAGGTTGAGGTGTCTAATTGAGAAGTGAAACAGATTCTGGAGAAAATCGTTAATGCACAGAGAAAGGATTGGGCAGAGAAGTTGGACGATGCACTATGGGCGTACAGAACTTCCTACAAAACACCCATTGGAGCTTCTCCATATCGACTTGTTTATGGTAAGGCTTGTGATCTGCCAATCGAGTTGGAACACCAAGCCTATTGGGCTATAAAAAAGCTTAATCTAGATGACGAATTGGCGGGATGGAAGAGGAAAATGCAGCTTAACGAACTTGATGAGTTTAGGTTGCAAGCTTATGAGAATGCCAAGCTTTACAAGGAGAAGATGAAGAGGTGGCATGACAAGCATATCCTTCCGCGCTCGTTTGAACCTGGCCAACAAGTCCTCGTATTTAACTCAAGGATGAAGCTTTTCCCCAGAAAGCTTAAGTCTAAGTGGTCTGGACCATTTGAGGTAGTGTGGATGACTCTGCATGGCATAGTTGAACTCTGGAAGATCGGCGACACGGTTACATTCTTGGTGAACGGTCAAAGGGTAAAGCACTTTTGGTCTGAAGATGTGGACAGGGAGAAAACCTCAATCACCCTGTCGGATGAGTGATCTTTGAGGTTGCGTCGTGCCGTGATGTTAAATCAGGCGCTGCGTGACAGGCAAACCATGATTGTATTGTAATAGTTTAGGACAAAAATATCAAAAATGCAAAAATATGAGTCGTGCCACGACCAAAACTAAGGCGCTAAGGAGGCAACCCACCATTTTTCTTATTGTTTGTTGTTTTTGCAGGGAGAAAAAGAAAGGTGCCAGTCGCGGACGCACGAAAAGAGGTAAGTACCACAAAATTTGAGTCCCAGGGGTCTAGTGGAGCTCTGGCGCGCTGCCCCAGAGACCAAACTACCACATGCGTAGTTTGGCACGACAAATGCGCACCGCGCCTGGAGCTAAGCTACTGTGAGCTGCTATTGGCGCCTTCCTGGAGCACCGCACCATGCGAGTTCCCAGGTGGGCGCTACACTGGCGCAACACGCCTCGGGCAGAACTACTGCGGGCCTCTTCTGGCACGATCAGGGTCAAGGGTCAAAGGTCAACCTACCCAAGACCCAAAATCTTGACCAAAAAGGTCTTTTAGAAGACAACCTTTGCCTAAATCTCTCTTCATTATTTACAAGGAGCGTTGTCCCACTCCCCTTTTCTCCTAAAAATTTCCTCTTTTCCTCCATTGTTGTCTTCCCCAAAGCTCCAACAAAATCCATAACTTCTCAAGGTAATTTCTCCCTTTACTTTCTAATGCTTTCTACTTCCTCTTTATGCTTTTCACATTCAAGATTGGTTGGTCTAATCTTAGTTATCTTGGTCTAATATTTTTTTCACCATTGATAAAAGCTTCAAAGCTTAAAAATACACACACAAAAGAAGATTATTGTTCGTAGTTTCACTAACATGGTGGAGTTTGAATTTTGTCTCTTATGTTGTGTTGGGTCTTGATTTATGGAAGCATAATGGGTAGTAGAAAGAGATGGGTCACCCTAAAAAAACTTCATGAAAAGTCACATGAACGTGTAGAGCAAATAATGGAGGGGTGACCTTGAATGATGTTTAATGTTGAAAAAAGGTAGAGAATCCTTGAGAATTATGTGGAATGAACTTGTGTAAATGTTTTGGTGGATGTGGTGTCTTAGGTTGACAAAATACAAATTGTGTTGAAAGAGGGAAGTCTGAGTACCTCTTGATTAGCAACCTATAGACACTATTGCTAGCAAAATAAGTGTAGGGTTATCATGATCCTATGAAAGACAATAATTTTGCTAGCTCTCATTGTACTGGGCTGAATTGTTTAATCTTTGTGTTGTAGGTACAATGCCGCCACGAAGGAAGAAACAGGTCACTGAAGGCACTGGGGGAAAAAGGCCTCGAAAAGGAGAATCATTCGGTACGGCAGCCCCTACAAACTCGTGGGCACCCCCTCGACAATTTGGAATGAGAACAGTGAATGTGCGGGGGCTCGACTGGTTTGAGGCCAAAAGGAAGCTAAATACCACCCAGATGAGCATGTGAATGAAGCTCGGTTGCATGCAAAATTCCCACAAATCCATGAGATGGTCCACAGATTTGGCCTTCAGTACATCTTTCAGGACCAAGGGGATTGTAACCTCACTATGGTCAGGGAATTCTATGCTAACTGGCAGATAGGGGAAGGCCAAAGTCAGAAGGTGAGGGTCCGCGGGAAGGTTATCCAGTTCACCACACGATTGCTAAATGAGTTATTGAGCACACCGCACATGGATGCAATGTCGTACTTGATAATGAAGGAGGACCCACCATACAGAGACACTCCACAGCTCGGTGGGAAAGAACAAAAGATACCCAAAGACATTCTACCCTCCACTATGCATACTTCAATCAAGAGGCGAGAGTTTGGCTAAAATTGTGTGTAGTACCCTTCTCCCATGCTCACACACCACCGAGGTAACTAAAGATATGGTGGTGTTAGTATATATGCTCATGAAGGGGATGCCCGTCAATGCAACGTCAGTACTAAGGCATAATATTGTCAAGTTTCATGAGAACAAAAGGTGGCGCTACTGCTATGGGGGATTGGTGACCCGGTTCCTTAGGCAATGGGAGGTTGAGGAAGAAGTACATGATACAGTTCCTCCGCAGGTCCCATACCTTGTGAGCAAACTGGTGGATGTGACTAACATAAAGCCCCAAGATGCTATACACGGGCTGATACTTTCAAATGCTGATCGACAGGCTCGTGATGAGAGTTGGATGGGAAGGATGTACGGCATGGCAGATTTGCAGTTGAGGATTGGTGGTCGGCCTGCGACCAAGGAGGAGATGTCGGTGCTGCATGATAGATACCCTATGACAGAGAGTGCGATGTACATCTGTAGGATGGGTCTAGCTTTTTAGGAGCCCCTAGATGATGATGAGCCTACAGTACACAACACTCATGATGATGAGAACGATGAGCAGGATGATACGGGTACCGCGTTGATGGCGGTAGATTATCAGACAGCTGACCAGGATCAGGAATTCATTCCTGATGATGATGAGTACAACACTTAGAGGCCCAGGGAGTTCCTTCTCTCACTCTTTACCTTTATACTTTGTTTTCGAAGCACTGAGGGCAGTGCCATGTTTTAAGTGTGGGGTGGAGAGTCGGCGGAGAAGTACTTCCTTTAGTTTTTCATTGCTATATCTTGAGGGTGATGAGGCGTCATGTGACTAGTTTTAGCTGATAGTTGATAGTTGAGTTGATAGTTAGTTTTAGTATGTTAGTTTTATTTTCTTAGGTTGGGTTCCTCGGCTTTTGTTTTCGGTTCTTTTCCTGAGGATAGTCCCTTTGAACCGGGTAGATTTTTAGCCAAAGGATAGTTTTTTTTCTTAGGACGCATCATAGTAGTAATGACTTATCCCGATGATGGATGGATGACGACTGTCTTAAGGTAAAATTAGTCATAGGATTGTAGGAGTAGAAGCCTGTCCTTTGGAACGTAGAAATTCCACTTGGAGCTTTAACTAGACATCATGGGTAGTTCAAAAGAATTCAAGCAAGTGAGTAAGAACTTCACAAGGGACACATAGGCTCTTTAACTAGACTCAAAAAGTGTAGAAAACGGGCTTAATTGTGTGAGTGCACTCAAGATGTTTGTGTTTGAGCATGCAAGTGTGATATTCCTATACATGTATCATGGTGCCATGTGTGTGTGAGCTTTTGTTTGGTTCTTGCATAGAATAGCATCTAGAACTTGCCCCGTGTGTGTGTGAATTGTACGAGCATGAATTTTATGGAACATGATTAAGGCATTTTCTTGAAAACACCCATTTGTTTGTTTCTTTGATGATTGTTTGTGCCTACCTTGACATTATCACTAGTGAAGCCCCCTTGAGCCTAGAAGCCTATTTCTTTGATTAAGCCGCATAATAAGCCTATCCACTTTGTTGATACCCCATGAATTTGATCCTAATGAAACTTCCTAGTGCACAATGATTTCTAAACGTGAGGAACAAAAGGAGGAGGGTAGATAAAAAAGTGAATGTGAGTGTAGTAACTATCAAAGAGATAGAGCCCGATCAAATGTGTAACGTTCTTGTTGTTAGATGCCCAAAGAATTCCAAAAAAATAATATGAATGAGGGTCATGCTAGCAACAAGTACGTGTCATATCAAGGGCGAAGAATAAATAGAAAGAGTGGTAAGGCATGAGAGCGTGAACATAGAAGAAGCTTAAAAAAAGGTGAAGAAAAGAGTAGAAATGTAGTGTCATGTGCAATAGGGAAAAGATCCACTTTGTACCGAAAAGTATCCTACCCGTCCCGAAACCGACATTACAACCAAATGAAAGTCTTTTTGATTCCATGAATGTGATTGCTTTGTTGAATTTATTATACACTAAGGGCAAGCCTATGGCATGTTGTGATATGTAGGAAACATCTTTTGAGAGAGTGAGAGTTTAAATGATGCAAAGTGCCCCCCTTTGAAAGGAAAAGTGTGTGATTGTGAACGGGGGAAATACTAAATTATGAGGGCACACATGACTTGTATTTGTTAGTGTTATTACTTGCATTGCTCACACATAGATATGTTGGCCCGATATTGTGATAAAGAGTCGGTTATAGAGGGTGTGTTGTTTCAAGTGAAAGGTCTTAAGAGCTAAAATGGGTTTTGAATGTGGCTTGCTTAATGAACTACAATAGCATGATTAAAAGTGTTTAGTTGTCACAAGTGTGGATAGAAACTTCTCTAGGTGTTTATGGTGAACCTTAGGATGGATGATAGTGAGTTGTTCGAGGACGAACAAAGGTTTAAGTGTGGGATGGTGATGTTGGACATAATTATATGCCCGTTTATCGTATTTTACCCATATTTACCTTATGTTTCGAGAATGTTACCTACTATATATTGTGTGTTTTGATCAGAATTGCTACATGTTGCACTAAGACACATGATTAGATACTTGCAGGCAAAATGACGCCGGAAATGACCATGAAAAGATGAAACAGAAGAGTAGAGCATGGAAGTGATGTAGCGGAATGGTCGGGAGCAAACAAGGAAGAAAAATAGGCTGGGAGCAGCTTGGCGCCTTCCAGGCGCGTTGCCCCAGGCCTACAACTACTGCAGCCAGGACTTGGCGCCTTCCAGGCGCGGCGCTCCAAAGGCAAACCCAGGCAGGCGCGTCCATGGCGCAGCGCGCCCGACCCCAAACTACTGAAGCCCGATCCGGGCGCCTTTCAGGAGCAGCACGCCAGAGCCCAAACTGCTGCAGGGCGATCTTGGCGCCTTTCAGGCGCAGCGCACCAGCAGCCATCCCGATAGAATTTTTCAGCTTTTTCTATTCCGATTTCAAGAAGGAAAAGGGGTTATTTTCCAAACCCTATAAATAGAACCTTGTACATTTTTTGAAGGGCTCCGTCATTATTTTGGAGAGCAAGAGGCAAGAATAGAGTTCACCATTAGGTTTCTTTTCTTCTTCCTTTTTCTTAGTCATACTTTGGATGAAAACAATATTATCTTTGTTCTTCGTTGTAGTATGAGTGGCTAAGAACCCTTGTTCTGGGGTTACAGCTACAAACGCATGACTATTTAGCATTGAATGTGAATTGATTGTTCGTTTACCATTATTAGTTGTTCTTATATTCCTGTTTTAGTATTTTGATGCTTGGCCACCATTAAAATAAACATATAACCTTGTTCTGAACTCGAGAGAGGAATCAACAAGGTAGACCGAGGAATATAAGGAGCAAGACCTCTCTTTTGTAATGTAAGGGGTAGGTTAGCGACTAGGATAGAGATATACCTAGAACGCCTTGCTTGGTTCATACGGGAAAAAATATAAATGCTTTTAAAATAAGATGTCACATCCCCGCTCAATAATGTAATTGTGATGCTATTTTGAATATGGAACTAGAGGCTCGAGAGACCATAGTTGTAATATTAGCCCCGGAATCAACAACTAGGTGAATGAACAAGTTAATTCACGTGATTGCTATTTAGGATTATAAAGCTGTAACCCTGGAATTCTCTCCAAACTTGGAATCAACAATCATTACTTATTCACAATTCATTTTGTCAATTTATTTTAATTCGTTAATTACTACAAAAAATCATTTGTAAGTTACTTTCATACTTGCGTATTTAAGCTGTGTACGAATAAGGTAGAATATTTGTTAAGTCACAAGTCTCTTGGGTACGATATCCGGACTAACTAGTTCCTATTACTTGGACGATCACGTACACTTGCGTGTGGGTGGAAATCAACCAACAAATTTCCATCTTACTCCCAATTGACCAATCACATGAAAATCACCTAGCAACCATTGACACATTCAATGACAACAACATAGTTATATCTAAATCCCTTTCTAATCCCAAAACCCGGACCCTCCAAGGATCATCTAGCCACACCTAAGTGTTCAACAGGCTACCCAGTCTACACCAAGACCAACTAATAATTAACATAATAACCTGGCCTACACCAAGACCAACCGATAACATAATATAACCACCCGGCCTACACCAAGACCAAACCCATAATATAATATAATAACCGGGCCTATACCAAGACCAAACTAATAATATAATAACCCAACCTACACCAAGACCAAAATTATAACGTAATATAACCACCCGGCCTACGCCAAGACCAAACTCACAATATAATATAACAACCCGACCTATACCAAGACCGAACTAACAATATAATAACCTGGCCTACACCAAGACCAAACCCACCATATAATATAACAACCCGGCTTATACCAAGACCAAACTAACAATATAATAACCCGGCCTATACCAAGACCAAATATAATCAACATACCAACCCGGTATACACCAAGACCCACTTAACCAAATATAACTGAATTCTCGGCCTTTCACGGACCATAAGCAATTATTATATTTCAATAAAACAGCTCGGTTCGCTCATGGAACCAATAACAATTAATGCAATACAACAATATCAATACAATGATGTAGTAAAATAACCCATACCAGGTGTGGTACCCGATCCAACAGTTAGTATATCCCGTACCAGGCGTGGTACCCGAGCCAACCGTTAGTATATTTCATACCAGGCGTGGTACCTGAGCCAACCATTAGTATACATGTACCAGGCGTGGTACCCGTGCCAACCATTAGTATACCTATACCAGACGTGGTACCCGAGCCAACCGAATGTCAACAATTCACAGTCAAATAATGAACACATAACTTGTAAACCAACAAGTAACAAACCGTTTAACTCACAGACTGTAAGACAGGACCCTTAGACATTCTACACAATTTCATCTAAGCAATGCAATTCACACAAACACTTAGATAGGAGTACAAAACGTACAACATTCACAGGAATCATGAGCCATCACCTACCCCATTTCGGGTACACTATGAATCGTCAAATCCCGTCCAATGACTAACCCCGGTTCGCCCTTTTAAACATGCAGTTAATTTATTCCTAATCCTCTTCCTAGGACCAAATACAACCTGGTAAAAACCCTTCCCAGCCTTAGAACACAACCAAACAATTATCATAATTATACCAATTAGTCCGGAACTTCCATTCCTTACACATTTGTTAATTACTAACCCTTTTCGAGTTCCCTGAACCTTCAGATATTCTAGTTCCCGTATTTTATTAGCAAAAACACACAATTTAAGCAATGCCTAGAATATCACCACACCCTATTCCCATTCTACTATTTCCAAAGAAATCTAATAATTCAACAACTTCCTCCAGACTACGTTTCCGAAGGCTTAACCATGGATTCTCCCTTTTATTCTACACAATAATAGGAAATAAAAATGGTCAATCTACTCTTGGGAAGAAACCTAGCCCACCTGGATGCCGAGCAGCTGTTCCATGCCCTTTCTGGCTCCATAAAGGCGTTCCCTGACGATTTTATAGGCCCAAATCCATGGTTTTGTGTCCCTTTTACCGGAATTCCTCCTCCCCATGGCTCCCAAGCCTTGGAACAGCCTAGGAGGGTTCTTGGAGTAACCCTCGTCAGTTTTTGGGGCTGAATGGGAGAGAATGAAATTAAAAACCTATTTTCTTGGTTTTCTAATCCCTTCGCTCTGCTATAGCGGTCCCGCTGTAGCGGACAACTCCCGCTATAGCGGTCTTAAGCGGTGTTGACCACTTTGAACACCGCTATAGTGGTATTTTCCACCGCTATAGCGAAGGCCGCTACCGCGGATGGTTGCGCTCGTCACAGATAGAATGTCCAAAAATCTATCAGTTTTGGCCATTTTACAACACACTTATTTTCTCGACGTTCTAGAAAAACCCCTTCACGTCAACCTTGATTTTGGGAGTTCTACTTACCCGGATTTGATTCCGAAAAGTCCCACGGACTCCTCTATGTCTTAGCTACAAGGAAAAATAGCTTAAAATAAGATATTTAACCCAATCCTTACCCAGATTGTCCTAGACCATACCTCGCTCAAAAACCGGTCGAGACTTGCCTAGCCCAGAATTTTCAACTCCCAAACTCGGAATTTTTCTAACCCGAAACTTGGCACGAATGGTTTACCTGTA
Organism: Jaltomata sinuosa; assembly: GCA_003996215.1. Lineage (NCBI taxonomy): Eukaryota > Viridiplantae > Streptophyta > Magnoliopsida > Solanales > Solanaceae > Jaltomata > Jaltomata sinuosa. Next base: position 57,556 of record QJPP01001312.1, on the reverse strand, counting down.
ATGACAAACCCGATCATTACAATTATAATTCACAGCAATTAGCTAAGATCTACGTGAAGGAGATTGTGAGATTGCATGAAGTGCCACTGTCCATCATTTCAGACAGGGATATGCAGTTTACTTCCAAGTTTTGAGGTTAGTTGCATGAGGAGTTGGGAACTCAACACACCTTTAGTATAGACTTCCATCCTCAGACTGATGGTCAGTCGGAGAGGATGATTCAGGTATTGGAGGACATGTTGAGAGCATGTGTGATAGACTTCGGGGGTCATTGGGACCAGTTTCTACCGTTGTGTGAGTTCTCATATAACAATAGCTACCACTCTAGTATCAACATGGCACCATACGAGGCTCTGTATGGGAGGAGTCGTAGGTCACCGATTGGGTGATTTGAGGAAGGTTATGTGAAGCCTTTGAGCGTAGACTTGGTAAGGAAAGCGCAAGAAAAGGTAAGAGGTATTCAGGCCAAGTTACTAGTTTCCCAAAGCAGGCAGAAAGAATATGCGGATTGCAAGGTCCGGGACATGGAATTTCAGGTTGGCGAACAAGTGTTGTTGAAAGTGGCACCAATGAAGGGAGTCATGTATTTTGGTAAGAGGGGTAAGCTCAGCCCCCAATTTATCGGACCGTTAGAGGTTCTTGAGATTGTAGGGCCCATCGCTTACAGATTGGCACTGCTGCCCAGTCTGTCGGGTGTCCATCCGGTGTTTTATGTATCCATGCTAAAGCGATACCATAGGGATGGGGACTACATCATCAAGTGGGATGAGGTGTTACTTGATAAGGATCTTCGCTATGAAGAGGAGTCAGTTCTAATTCTTGATCGGAATGTTCGGAAATTGAGGACAAATGTGATCAGTATGGTAAATATTCAATAAAAGCATCATACGGTTGAGAAATCCACTTAGGAAACTGAGAGGGACATGCGGGACAAGTACCCTCACTTGTTTGAGGATACATGTACTACTCTTTCCTTTTTTATCTTTCTGTATTTTCGTGTTTGATTAATCGGGAATGAACGATGGGCATATTGGTATCTGTTGTAACGACCGGGTCCATTGTTATGGGTAAACCATTCATGCCAATTTTTAGAGTTAGAAAACTTCGGGTTTGGGAGTTTGAAATTCTGGGCTAGGCTTGTCTCGGTCGGTTTTGGAGTGAGGTATGGTTTAAGGAAATCCGGATAAAGATTGGATTTGATATCTTGATATAAGCTATTTTTCCTCGTAGCTAACACATAAAGGAGTCCGAAGAATTTTTCGAAATCAAATTCGGGTAGGTAGAACTCCCGGAATCGAGGTTGATGTGCAGGGGTTGTTCAGGGACGTCGCGAAAATAAGTGTGTTGTAAAATGGACTAGTTTTGGAGATTTTATAAATTTTTGTCCTGTTTCAACAGCTACAGCGATTGACACTCCACTATGGCAACCTTCATTATAGTGAAAAAATTACCGCTACAGCGGAAGTCAAGTTGGTCAACCTCCGCCATAGCGGTTGACTCCTCTACGGTGGTACCATTATAGAGGAGAGGACCGCTATAGCGAAGCATGATGGGATTTAATGTAGAAACTTCTCCAAAAATATTCAGTTTTCACAATCTCATTTGGGAGAAGGGCTAGGGCGATTTCAGGCATTTTTCCTTTATTCTTCATCATTTTTCTTCCCTAAGGTAAGGTTTCTACTCCTCGAACTCCGTAATACTTTTCCTATGTGGAAGAATTGCTAGGAGTGGACTTGGAAAAAGATTTGGAATGACTTAGCGAGGGTAGAATCTGGGGAAAAAGGGGGATTCTATGTGTAGAAGTTCTTGGGTGTTGCTAATTTTACTGTTTTATGATCATGTGACCTTAATTCCCTAATTGTTCCATAAAAATGGTAGAACTAGGTGAATTAATGGTGGGGAAGCCCGGGAAAAAGGGTGGAATGATCATGGGTGGCCTGGAGTTTAGGATTTTGCGTAATTCAGGTGAAATTTAGGCCATAAAGATAGATTCTTGGTTATTGTGTGTGTTTTAGACCAAGAACCAGTAAGAACTTCGGGAAACGAGAAAGATCCGGTTGAGTAGAGCTTTGGATCATTTAGAGGTAGGTGATGGTTTGTTTCCTGTATGCTTTGTGTGTTTAAGTACTCTTATCTAAGTATTTGTATGAGATGCATTGCTTAGGGAATGATTAGAAATGTCTAATAGTCATGTTAGCAGTCCGATAGATTGAACGTTGTTTTGTGCTTCTTGGTTTACAAGTTGATTATTCATTTTTGTGATTGTGGATTGTTTGACTTTGGTTGGCTCGGGTACCAAGCCTGGTATGCGATAATACTAAGGTTGGCTCGGGTACCATGCCTGGTATGGGATGATACTATCGGTTGGCTCGAGTACCACGCCTGGTACAGGTTTACTTCTTATATTTTTGCATCTTTATTTAATGGTTCCTTGAGTGGACCGGGTGGTGAACTTGAATTTTGGTTGTGTATTTTGGTGCTTGAGAGGCTGGGTTGTTACATTGCTTTATGAGTTGGTATTGGTGTAGATCGGGTTGTTTATTTTACACCTAGGTGTTGTCTAGAGGGGATCCAGGGTGGGTCTAGGATATGTGACGAGGCATAATTGTTATTGTTGTGTATTGTTGATCATAGCTGTGAAGTGGTTTACATGTGGGACAAGTTAGGTAGAGACTTGTGGTCTAGGAATAGTTATTGACTAGCCTATGTGTTTCTGTACTCTTACTTGATTTTTGTACTGCCCATACATTGTTTATTTGAAACTGGTTAATGATCCTACCAGTACATGGTGGTTGTGTACTGATACTGCACTTGCTTATCTTTTTGTGAGTACAAGAAATCTTCTGGCGGTTGACGCACGACCTCACTTGTAGGCCTGACACTTCGAGATATCAAGGGTGAGTTGTTCGACCAAGTTGCCTTGGTGTCCATCTTTTGAGTTGTAGCCCACTTGCTTCGGGCTTAGACTGTCGTTTTTCATTTATTATTTGGGGTTGCATCCCCGTACTCTAGATTTGGTAGCATTATGGTACGATGACTTTCATATTCTAGTGAGCGATTTTCGCAATTTACTTTATTTATAGAGTTGATTTTTACTTATGTTTGAATGCTAGTTTACTTTTATGCACTGGTTTTAAGCTGTTAGGCTATGCTAAGAGTGAGACTCTAATAGTTCACTCATCTGGGGGTTGGGTGGGTGCCAGTCACGATGGCCTGGGTCGTGATAGTCTCGTCCAATTGTGATGCACTGCCCTATGTGGCATTGGAAAATATGCTATATAAATATGGATGTTCTAATTCCACTCCAATTTTTCACATCTTTTATTTTAGTTCCTTATGTCACTAAACTAAACCTCCTATAAGCGGTTCTCATTTTGATCCATTAAACTCCCATAACTTTCAATATGTATTTGTCATCCGTAAGTTCTGTAATGTGAATCCCAGCTTCGGGCGGTGTAAGGAAGAGTTACAAGAAGAAAAAAGCTTCTCTAGACGCACCATTGATGATATTACACCGGTCTGTATCATTTTGATGAAGACTTTAAGATACTTCCATGTAGTCACTCTAGGATGAGGGATAGGGCCATAGGCAAGCTAGGCTCTCTTATAAAGGAAAAAGATAATCTTACCATTTGATCACATTGTGGTTGGTCTGCTGGGGAGTATCGAAGTATTGGCCCCTCATGGTTTTGAGCTCGCCGCTTCTCCCAAACTCCACTATTCTTTTGTTCATACTTATCCATTCAGCATGGGTTTCGGCAAACCCATCAACGAAGTCATTAGCTCCTTTTGTACAACCTCCCAACTATGCTTAAGCCAACTTGGACTTGGGGTTCGGAGAGTAGTGTCCTGCCTCGGAACTCTAGCCTTCGAATTAGTGAGCCTTTTACATTGAATCATCTCCTTATTTTGTATTCCCCCCGCATTGTCCAAGGGGGAATGGTGAAACTAGTGCACCAAGGAAAGAGAGTTCTTCTGACAAATTTGCATGATGCTAATGATCGGGGTTGGATTGATCGATTCATTATTGTGGCTATAGAGGATGTTTCTGATAACCCTCTTCTTGAATTCTTAAACATGCATCATGAGTGTTTGAGTCCTCTGATATCTTCTCCCTTTTCAACCCCTTTTCCTCTGTCTCTTATTTATGTCTTATTCTTTAGTGTATTATTCAACTCTCAGGTGGCACCACGATTTGAGCATCCTATTTCTTGACCAGGCCCAATACCTCCTTATAAGGGTTAAGAAAGTTTTGAGTTTTGTCACAAATAACAGTCGATCATGGACCTAAATAGACAACAATCGGGGATGGAGAGACAAGAATCATGGTCTGTTGTCAAATTTTCATTTTGTTTCATCTTAATCTTATCCTTATGCCTCTTTTTATGCTCTTTTTTGTAGGTTTGATAGAGGGTCCCATCTTTCTACCATCTTTAGTAGTTGTAACTAGTTTCATTGGTCACGACCTGTCTGGGCAGTCCCTTGGTTCTCTAAAAAATGGGGTCAATCCTTCATTGGGGTTCAAGTTCCATCCTCTTAAAAGGAGAAACAATAAAGTGGAAGGGCCACCTTTAAGGGTACCTAAGGTTGTGGTCTTGGATGTGGATTTTGGAGTCCTAGAAGATGATCAGGTAATTGCAGGGAATGAAAAAGAGAAGGAGGAACAGCTCAAAGGAGGGGAGATTAAAGCTCCCTTAGTAACAAAGCTAGCAAGCAGCTCCAATTCTAAACCACATAACCCAGGCAAGGAGGATGAGAAAGAAAGGAATGAGACTCCAAGTAGGTCAAACAATATCCCAATAAACCTGCCACAGAATGAGGGGGGTGGAACACTAGGCAATAACAACTCAAAGACTAAGGCAGCAGACAATCAAGAAGATAATGCTCAAGGTAGCACACAAGGGGAGAAGGAGGATCAAGAAGTACATGGCACTGTATGAGGGTTACAAGGAACTGAGGAAGAAACAACAACTCAAAAAGGAGGGAATGAAATAGACCCACCTAAAATAAAAGAGACAGGAGAAAAAGAAAACTATATCCATACCCCACAGAAGAACCCAAAGATCCATGCCTATCAGAAAAGGAAAAACATAAAAAACAGCAAGAAGAGGAGTATGATAACTTGGAGGACATCATAGATGACATCAATAAAAAAAGAGATTTGTCTCCAAGGTAGGCTGGGAAACTCAAAGGTAGAAATAAAAAGGGCATAAAGCAAACACCTTTGCCCACACACATAAACAGAAGGAGTAAGAAGGGCTCCACCACCTCATCAGATCAATGATAGACAAGACTATCTTTTGGAATATTAGGTCTGTTAAAACTCAAAAATCTTTTGAGAGACTAATATATCTAAACAGAAGACACCATTACTCATTCATTTCTTTATTGGAGCCTTTCTAAAGTCAGAGAGAGTTAGAGATCTACAAAAGACTTTTGGGAATGAATCATGCCAAAGCTAATTGTTCAGCCAAGATATGGACTTTTTGGAGAGATAACTGGGAGAAAGAGGACTCCACAAATACAATTCAGCAGATAATCAGTAATTTCAAGGTGTAAAGGACCAATGACAGATTCAAGGTGACAACAGTGTATGCTAGATGCAGTGCGCTTGACAGGTTAGAGCTTTGGAAGGATCTAGAAGAGATAGAAAGCAACACTCTATATCCCTGGCTTGTTGGTGGAGATTTTAACACTATACTAGATGAGTCTGAAAAATTAGGAGGCCTACCAGTCACTCAAAGTGAAATAACTGAGTTTGCACAATGTATCAGTGCTTGTGCACGGAATGAATTAAAGTTTACAGGTAGCAGCTACATATGGTTGATGGGAGAATTGAGGAGTCTAGAATTTTCAAAAGGCTGGATAGAATTTTTGGGAACAATGAGTTCATGAATCTCTTACCAGAAAGTGAAGTACATCACTTGATTAGACAAGGCTCAGACCATGCACCTTTGCATGTGTTATGCAATATTAATCAGGAGATAACAATCAAGCCTTTCAAGTTCTTGAATTTTTGGACCAAGCATGGGAATTTTCAAAAGCTGGTGGAAGATAATTGGAATGTGAATGTTGAGGGCACACCTTTCACCATAGTGCACACAACGCTGAAATGAATAAAGGCAGTCTTAGCAAAAATGGAGGAGGGAAACCTTTGGCATCATCTTCTAACAAATTGCTACTCTAGAGGATGTGGTTAAAGTTAATGAAATCCAATTTGAGATAGCCCCAATAGAGGCTAACAGAGCTACCCCTAACAAGTCCAATGCAGATATGAAAAAATACCTGAAAATAAAGGAGAAATATTGGAGGCAAAAGGCTGGAATGAGATAGTTCAAAGATGGGGACAGGAACACTAAATTTTTTCACTCTTATGTGAAAGCAAGAAGAAGAAAGTTGCAAGTAACAGAGATAAGGACCAAGCAAGGAGATTTGATAACTTTAACACAGAACATAGGAGATGAAGTTGTATCTGTCTTTCAGGAACAATTCATAGAGACACAGGAGGTCACAGACTACACTATGCTATAGAGCATTCCTAAACTGATCATTGATAATCAAAATGAAGAGATGGGGAGAATGCCTACTAAGAAGGAGGTAAAACAAGTGGTTTTCTCCTTAAATGGAGATAGTACTAGTGGACCTGCTGGCTTCTTCAGTTAATTCTTTCAAAGTTCATGGGACATAATTGGTGATGATATAACTAACATGGTAAAAGCCTTCTTATGTGGTCAAGAATTACTAAGATACATAACTCACACCAACTTGGTGTTGATCCCTAAGAAAGAGGTGGTTAGAAGTTTTGCAGATTTAAGGCCTATAAGTCTAAGTACTTTTTCTAACAAAATCATTTCAAGGATGTTGCATAAGAAGTTGGTAATAGTCTTACCTGGAATCATTTCCACCAACCAAATAGGGTTTGTCAAGGGGGGAGCATAACTAAAAATATCCTACTTGCACAAAAGATTATCAGAGACATCAATAGAAGAAACAAGTTGCATAAAGTGGTGGTGAAACCGAACATGGCAAAGGCTTATAATAGAGTGTCTTGGAAATACCTTGTGAAAGTGTTGAGGTGTTTTGGATTTTCAGAAAGAATAATTGATATGATAGTGAGGCTAATCAGAAATAATTAGTACTCAGTACTTATGAATGGCTAATACTTTGGTTTCTTCCAATCCTCTAAAGGATTGAAACAAGGAGACCCACTTTCTCTCATTCTATTCATAATAGCAGCAAAAGTTCTAGCCAAAAATTTGAACAAGCTCTTTGAGGACCCAGATTATAGAGGCTATGTCATGCCTATATGGAACTCCAATATAAACCATCTTTCATATGCAGATGACACAATATTATTTTGTTCAGGGCAACCTGCCTCTATGAGGAAGATGATAAAGGTGTTGATGAATTATGAAGTAGTGTCAGAACAAATGATAAACTTGGACAAAAGTTTATTTTCTCTATATGAAAAGGTCCCCGTTGGTGTGTACATTTAAATTAGGAGGATCACAGGGATAAGACAAGGATAATTCCATTTTACATACCTGGGATGCCCTATTTTTTATGGGAGGAAGAACAAGACCCACTTTGAGAGCCTTATACAGAAAGTAGCAAAGAGGATGACTTCATGACAGAATAAATTACTTTTATTTGAGGGAAGGTATATATTGATTGAACATGTATTACAATCTATGCAGTGTACTTGCTTTTTGCAATGAATCCCTCAATAGGAGTCATTAATCAGTTGCATAAGATTTTTGCTATGTTTTTTTTGGGGAACACTACTGGGGCCCAAAACAAACACTAAGTATTATGGGAGAGTATGTGTTAATCAAAGGAAGAAGGGGGTTAGGCTTCAGATCACTATATGACATATCAAAAGCACTATTTGCCAAGCTCTAGTGGAATTTCAAAACTTTAGCCTCTTTTATGTGGAGTGCCTACATGTGGAATAAGTACTTAAAGAAGCTACATCCTATCATGTAACAAGGCTATGACACATCACATGTGTGGAGAAAAATGACAGCAGTAAGTAAGGAGGTGGAGCACAACATATGGTGGCAGACAAAAGCAGAAAATTCTAGATTTTGATTTGACAACTGGACAAAACTAGGTGCAGTCTACTATGTGGAGGAAGAGACAACCATAGAAGAAGAAATAGAGGCGAATGTTCTCATATTAGAAGGGGAATAGGATGAAACTAAACTACTGGCAAAGGTCTCACAAGATTTGACTGATCATATAGTAAAATGCATTAAGCCTCCAAGGTATGAACAAGGAAATAATGTACCATGGTGGATGGGTAATACCCAAGGAGGCTTCACAGTCAAATCAGCCTGGCATTTGATGAGGCCGAAGAAGGAAAGCATGGAAGATCTTAAGCAAATTTGGTGCAAAGGTTTGCCTTTTAAAGTGAATTTCTTTATGTGGAGGCTATGGAAAAAGAGAATAGCCACTGATGACAATTTGAAGAGAATAAAGATACACATTGTATCAAGATGTTGTTGTTGTGATGCTAAGGAGGAAAAAACATGTCACACCTTTTCCTAACAACCCCCATACCCATTAGGTTATGGAGGCAATTTGCTAGTTTTGCAGGTATAAACATAGAAGGCATGCACCTACAACAGATCATAATAACTTGGTGGAAACAAGAAGCTTCACCTAAATTAGAAGTAATGTATAGAGCTATGTCTTCCATCATTCTATGGATATTATGAAAAAGAAATAACAGCATAAAGCATGGTGGAAACACAACATACACAGGAATGGTGATACAAATTTGGGACTTTGTAAGAAAGCCACTAAAGGTGAGGTATCCATGGATGAAATTGGAGGTAAAGGACTGGCCAAACATAATCAACAGGATCAAGAACTATAGGCCTAAGTTATATTACCACAGTGTTATTTGTAAACCACAAGAGGTAAATAAGCTCAAGTGTAACACTGATGGGGCATGCAGAGGCAATCCAGGCATGGGCTCTTATGATTTCTGCATAAGAGATCACAGGGGAGACCTAATATATGCTAGACCAAAAGTTTAATGACCGGGTCCGTTATTATGGGTAAATCTTTCATACCAAGTTTTGGGTTAGAAAACTTTAGTGTTTGGGAGTTGGAAATTTTGGCTAGGCTAGTCTCGGTTGGTTTTAGAATGAGGTTTGTTCTAGGGTAATCCGGGTAAGTATTAGGTAATGTATCTTGTATTGAACAAGTTTTTCCATTAGCTAAGGTGTTAAGGAGTCCAAGGGACTTTTCGGAATCAAATTCAGATAAGTAAAACTCCTGGTATTAAGGTTGACATAAAGGGGTTATTTCGGAATGTTAGGATTTAAGGTGTGTTATAAAATGACCACTTTTGTGAGATTTTTTGAGATTCTATCTTGTGTCAACCACTATAGCAGTTGACACTGCGCTACCGCGGCCACCACTATAGCAGAATAATTTTTGCTATAGAAGAAGTCAACAATGATCAGCACTGCCATAGCGGTCAATTCCACTACGGCGGCACTTCTGGAGCGATGTACAGACTACTATAGCAGACTAAGTCAGGATTTAATGTAGAAACTTCCCCAAAACATTTAATTTTTCCTCAAGAACATTTTGGAGAAGGGCAAGGGCGATTTGGGCGACTTCAACTCCATTTTTAACCATTTTTCATCTCAAAGGTAAGGATATTTCTCCCATAACTTAAGGTTATATTTCCTACGTAGTAGAATTGATAGTTATGGGCTTAGGAGAAGGTTTGGATTGACCTAGGAATGGTAGAATCCAGGGGAAAATGGGATTCTAGGGAGTAGAAGTTCTTGGGTCTTGAATATTATTGTTGGATTTTGATCAATTCGCCTTAATTCACTTAATGTATCCATAAAAATGATAGATTTAGGTGAATTAATAGTGGAAAAGCTCGGGGATGGGTGGAATGATCATAGGTTATCCTGGGGATTAAGATTTGAGTATAATCCGGGTAATTATTAGGCTATGTGGATTGATTTTAGTATATCTTGTAATTATTTTTAGACCAAAAATAAGCAAAGGCTTTAGAAAATGGGAAGGCTCCGGTCCAGTAGAGCTTTTGAATTATTCGAGGTAGGTGATGGTTATTATTTTTTCCAATATGCAATATGTGTTCATGTACTATCATTTAGTATTGTATGAGTTTGCATGCTTAGGAAATGAGATAATGAATGTCTAGCTATTCTATGTCAATTATGTGAAATGAACTGGGTTTGGTTGCTTGTTGGTTTACAAGGTTGATGTGTTCATTATTTTATTGACTTGTTGGATTATGTGTGACATTTGGTTGGCTTGGGTACCATGCCTAGTACAGATTACATATTGGTTGGCTTGGGTACCATGACGAGTACAAGATATTTATTGCTTGGCTTGGGTACCACGCCTGGTACGGGATATTTATAATGGTTGGATCGGGTACCATGCCTGGTATGGGTTTAATTTTACTTGCATTGATTGTATTTTGATGATGGTTCTATGAGTAGACCGAGTTGTATTCTTGATATATGTTTGTTGCATGATGATCCTTGAGGGGCCGGGTGGTTGTACATAATTGTGGGGTTGGTCATAGTATAGACTGGGATTGCATGTTGGACACTTAGGTATTGTCTTAGGGATCCGTAGTTGGTCTGAGTTATTTGAAGGGGATATTTGTTATTGTCATGATATATTGTGCAATGGTTGTCAGTCTTGTTAAATTTGATTGGTAAGTTAGAGGAAAGACTTAGAGTCTAGTTTGAATTGCTAGCTTGTATTACATGTTTACCTTATTTTACTCAGCTTTAGTTTATTGTTCATATCTTATTAGTTGGAGCTGACCGATGATCCCTACCAGTACACGATAGTTGTGTACTGATTCTGCACTTATTTTTTTTATGAGTACAGGACATCTTCCAGCGGCTCCTACGCGACCTCAGTTGTAGTTCCGATGAGTCCAGACTTCAAGGGTGAGCGGCTTCTTCTAGGCTACCTTGTCTTCATCCTATTTAGTTGTAGCCCATTTGTTTCAGGCTTAAACTCTTATTTTGTTGGGGTTGCATCCCCGTTCTAGACTTTTGGTAGATGTTTTGGTACGGTGACTTTAAGATTATAGGGGATTTCTACAGGATCTTGTTTTATTAGAATTTCGATGGTGAATGTTAGTTAATCTTTAATGCAAACTGGTTTTGAGCTGTTAGACTTTATTAAGTTTTAGGTTGATATTGGTCCGCTCATCCGGGGGTTTTGGTCTCACTGCAGGTTGGATCATGACAAAGATGGTATCAAAGCCCTAGGTTCGTTGATCTCTTCATACCAAAATGGGTCTAGTAGAGTCTTGCAGAATGGTATGGAGACGTTTGTACTTTTCTTCGAGAGGCTATAAGACTTTAGGAAACTATCTCTTCTTTCTTTCTTTCTTCGTGCTATAACTTGATTACAATTGGTATCTGGTAATATAAATTGGTATCTAACTCCTTTCACTCTTTTGTCCACAGATGGTTAACACGAGAAATAACAAAGCGAGAGCGGCAGTCCCAGCAGCAGGCCCAGTGACCAGAGGGAGAGGAAGGGGTAGGGGAAATGGCAGAGGTAGAGGTAGATGAAGGGCACCACCCGCTGGGGGTGAAGCTCAGGCAGCTGCTGGACCAAGAGAGGCGACCCCTCCCCCACCCCATGATCATGTTTAGGAAGAAGTGGAGGTTGTTGTTGAGAAGGGCGTGGAACAGGAGGAGGCGGCACCGGCTGGAGGTGCAGGCCTTCCCCCTATAATGCCCGAAGCATTTTAGCAAGCATGGAATTTTCTAAGTGGACTGGTAGGTGCTGAAGCTTTCCCCACGGGTATTGTAGATAAGGTTCCGGGCACCAAGCCAGCGGTTGCAATATCTCCTAGGATAGATGCAGCGTCGGGTACTGATGACTTCTTCCATATGATGCTAGGTCCGGTTATGACTGGGAATGAGCGTGAGATGCTGACTAAGTTCTTGAAGCTTAAACCTCTTACGTTTCAGGGTACTGAGAAAGAGAATGCTTATGAGTTCATTCTGGACTATTACGAGAGGCTGCATAAGATGGGCATTGTGCGGCAGCATGGTGTAGAGTTTGTCACCTTCCAACTGTAGGGTGATGCTAAGCAGTGGTGGAGGTCTCATGTAGAGTGTTGGCCATCAGCTTTGCCTCCACTGACCTGTACAGAGTTTCATGCTCTTTTCTTAGAAAAGTATGTGCCCCGCACTTTGAGAGATCGTAAAAAGGATGAGTTTCTAGCTCTGAAGCAGGGTAAATATCGGTCTCAACCTATGAGACCAAATTTCATGCCTTATCCCATTTTGCTACTCAGCTTTTGGGAACAGAAGAGGAGAGGATTCATCTGTTTGTGAAGGGCCTGAATACTGAGTTGCAGGTATTGTTTGTGCATATGTCTTCAGCAGGAAAGATTTTCAACGAGGTAACGAATTATGTGAAGAAGCTTGAGGGGGTTAAATAGGTCGATCGGGCTAAGGGGTTAGCCAAGAAGTTCTGAAATGATGGAAATTTTAGTGGTTCATACTCCAGGGGTCACAACCAGCAGGTGTATTCTGCTCATCCTATTTAGTCAGCCCTGCCAGCTTCTACAGGTTGTCTTTCGGGAGCTAGTCAGTTCTCAGCTTCTAGAGGCCAGAGGGCTTCTTATACTTCTACTATCAGGCCTACTCTTGACCGCGAATGCTTTTATTGTGGTGATTTGAGTCACTTCAAGAGGGAGTTTCCTCACAGGCAGGTAGGTAATCAAACTCAACAGCAGTCTAAGGCTGTGGTTCCAATAACTAGAGGTGGTTATGCTAGGGGTCATCCACAAAGTGAGCAAGGTAAATTTTAGGAAGGCCGGGAAGACAGAGGGAATAGCGGCGCGGGCATGGGTGTGGTGCATCCAGCCAGGGAAGTTGCTTGGATTGATGATCGAGCTCACTGTTATGCTTTTCCAGGAAAGTCTAAGGCTGAGGCATCAAACACAGTGATCACAGGTACAATTCTAGTCTGTGATAGGATGACTTCTATATTGTTTGACCTAGGTTCTACTTACTCTTCTGTATGTGTGAATTTTGCTTTAGGTATGGATTTGATTTGTGATATCCTTGAGTCCCTTATTCATGTTTCTATCTTAGTTAGAGAGTCTGTGGTAGTAACCCATGTTTATCGTACTTGTCATGTGGTGTTTGTGGGGTTGCAGACTTAGGTAGATTTGGTTATTCTGGACATGTTGGATTTTGATGTTATTTTGGGGATGACCTGGTTATCTTTATGTCATGCATTGTTTAATTGTAATGCTAAAACTGTGACTCTAGAGATTCCGGGTAAGGATACACTAGAGTGGGAAGGTGTGTACATGCCTAAGCCGGTTAAGATCATATCATTTGTCCAGACTAGGAAGTTAGTGGGAAAGGGATGTTTGGCCTTCTTGGTTCATCTCCAGGATGATAGTGGAGTCCCCATCGATTGAGTTTATTCTGGTAGTTTTAGAGTTTCAGAAGGTATTTCTGGTGGATTTGCCTGGCATGCCTCCGGACAGAGACATTTTGTATAGACTTGGAGCTGGGCACTCGCCCGATTTCTATTCCTCCTTACCGCATGGCTCCGACAAAGTTGAGGGAACTTAGGACTCAGCTTTAGGAACTCTTATATAAAGGTTTTATCTATCCCAGTGCTTCACCTTGGGTGCTCCGGTATTATTTGTGAAAAAAAGGATGGTAGTATGAGAATGTGTATAGACTATAGGCAACTGAACAAGGTCACCATCCGGAACAAGTATCCCTTACCTCGCATAGATGACCTCTTTGACCAGTTGCAAGGTGCGTCTGTTTTTTCAAAAATTGACTTAAGGTCAAGGTACCATTAGTTAAATATTAGGCTTGAGGACATCCCTAAGACTGCATTTTGGACTCGATATGGGTATTATGAGTTCCTAATGATATCGTTTGGGTTGACCAACGCGCCGAAGGCATTCATAAGTTTGATGAATGGGCTATTCAAAGCTTTTCTGGATTCGTTCGTCATTGTATTTATTGATGATATTTTGATCTACTACAAGAGTAGGGAGGAGCATGCTGAGCATCTTCGTATTATTTTGGACATCTTGAAGCACCAGAAATTATATGCCAAGTTTTCCAAGTGTGAATTTTGGTTGACTTCAGTCGCTTTCTTAGGGCATGTGGTGTTAGAAAAGGGGGTGATGGTGGATTCCCAAAATATTGAGGCAGTTAAGAGTTGTGTCCGACCTAGCTTTGTGACTGAGGTTAGGAGTTTTGTGGGGCTTGCAGGCTACTACCTCGGGTTTGTCAAGGATTTTGCATCTATTGCTACCCACTTGACAAGGTTGACTCAGAAGGAGGTACCGTTTGTGTAGTCCGACAAGTGTGAGGAGAGCTTCCAAAAGCTTAAGACACTTCTTATTACAACTCTCATTCTTTCATTGCCGGTTGAAGGTAAGGATTTTATTGTGTATTATGATGCTTCACATTCGGGTTTGGATGCTGTGTTAATGCAGGACATGAATGCCATAGGGTATGCTTCAAGGAAGTTGAAGCCTCATGAGAAGAATTACCCAACTCACAACTTGGAGTTGGCAACGATGGTCTTTGCACTTAAGATTTGGAGGCACTACCTCTATGGTGTCAAGTGTGAAATGTTCATGGACCATCACAGCCTGCAGTATGTGTTTACTCAGAACGACTTGAATATAAGATAGAAAAGGTGGATGGAGTTGTTGAAAGATTATGATGTGACCATCCAGTATCATCCGGGCAAGACTAACATGATAGCAGACGCGTTGAGCTGGAAGACAGTTAGCATGGGCAGTTTAGCTTGTTTAGGGTGTCCAAGCGACCACTGGCTAAGGAGATTCGGGCACTAGAATCTAAGTTCATGCAGTTGGAAATATCAGAACAAGGTGGGGTGTTGGCCAGTATTGAGGTCAAATCCACATTCATAGAAAAAATAAAGGCCAACCAATTTCAGGATGCACAGTTGAACAAGCTTCGGAGCAAGGTATTATCCAGAGAGTCTGGGGATTCCACGTTAGGAGCTGATGGAGTGATGATCTACAGGGGGAGGATTTGTGTTCCTCAGGTTGATGACATAATTCATAAGGTGTTGGCAGAGGCTCATAGTTCGCGGTATTCGATTCATTCAAGTGTAACCAAAATGTACAGGGACTTGAGGCAACTTTATTAGTGGTCTGGGATGAAAAGGGACATAGCTGATTATGTGTGTAAGTGTCAGAATTGTCAGCAGGTCAAGTATGAGTACCAAAGGCTTGCCGAATTACTTCAGAGAATGCTCATTCCCGAGTGAAAGTGGGAAAGGATAGCCATAGACTTCGTGGTGGGTATTCCTAAGACATTGGGAAAGTACGACTCTATTTGGGTCATTGTGGACAGGCTGACCAAGTCAGCTCATTTCATTCCGGTCAGGGTGGACTATAATTCACAGCAATTGGCTAAGATATATGTTAAGGAGATTGTGAGACTGCACGGGGTGCCACTCTCAATCATTTCAGACTGGGGTACTCAGTTTACCTCCAAGTTCTAGGGTAAGTTACACGAAGAGTTGGGCACTCAACTCACTTTCAGCATGGCATTTCATCCTCAGACAGACGGTCAGTCAGAAAGGACAATTCAGGTATTAGAGGATATGCTGAGAGCATATGTGATCGATTTTTGGGACCAGTTTCTATCATTTTGTGAGTTCTCATACAACAACAACTACCACTCCAGTATCGACATGGCACCATTTGAGGCACTATACGGGTGAGGATGTAGATCACCTATAGGGTGGTTTGAGACCGACGATGTGAACCCTTTGGGTGTGGACTTGGTAAGAGAAGATCAGTAAAAGGTGAGGGGGATTCAAACAAAGTTGTTAGCAACCCAAAGCAGGCAGAAAGAGTACGCAGATCGCAAGGTAAGAGACATTGATTTTCCTGATTGGTGAGCAGGTGTTATTGAAAGTGTCACTAATGAAGGGGGCTATGCGATTCTGCAAGAGGGGCAAGCTCAGCCCTCGATATATCGGTCTATTCGAAGTTCTCGAGATGGTAGGGCCAGTGGCTTACAGGTTAGCACTGCCGACCAGTTTATCCGGAGTCCATCCAGTCTTCCATGTATCCATGTTGAAGCGATACCATGGGAATGGGGAATACATCATTAACTGGGATTCAATTTTGCTAGACAAGGATCTTCACTATGAAGAGGAACCGGTGTCATACCCTTTTTTCGACGGGAATGATCGAAGGGTTTTTCTAATTGAAGTGATGATATTAAATAGGAATTATTTTTATTTACAGAGTTGCCACTTGAAATTGAGTTTTGATGGTGTTCCAAGTCACCTTTTTGAATCTCTAATTAAAAGAATATAACTCTTTATTTTTGGTCTGCGAAAACAAAAGATCGGCTAAGAAATTCTGTTGACCGAGGGGAAGGTATGAGGCACCTCTCGAGTCCCGTGGTTCTAGCACAAGTTGCTTTTATCGACTTATACTTGGCTTAACTTATTTTTTGGATAAATTGTGTTACGAGCCATGGTTCGCTCGTTTTTTTAATTGTTAAACTTTTATTGGTCCTAACTTAGATGCGTAATTGCATTCTTGGATTAGTGAAAATTAATTATTAAAAATTTGGTCAAGGTGCATAATCACATCCTTGAAATTTTATTTTTACTATTTGATTATTTATTTATTTATGTTTAAAGCGTCTCAAGAAAAAGGTGCATAACCACATCCTTAATCGAAACACGATTTTATTATTATAATTATTTATCATTCTTAAAGTTCATCTAGCGTTAGAGGTATTTGTTTGTCTCTTGTAAACTCGAGACTATTTGTTCTTTCTTTTAAAACTCTTTTACCCTCTCTCCTATTCACAACGAGTTTTTAGATTAATCCGCAACTTGTCTCGCTCTCTCACAAATGAATTTTCTGCTTTTTTCTTTTATCAATTACGATGGGTGTTGAATAAATTCGTAACTCATCCCACTTAAACTCACATTAATTAGATTAATTCAATTAGGCCTTAAACATTTTTCATAGGCCAACCTAAACAAAAGAAAATTCTCATCCAGTAAGGTGACACCATACAATTAACACTATAATATGTAATAGAGACACAAACTTTAACGATATGAGATAACAAAGAACAATTTATATACAAATAACCACATATAAATATTTGAGAAGATGGTTAGCTACTCATTCACAGTATATATGTCTCATCACTTTCTTTTCACATCTTATGAACATAAGTTTAATTCAAGACATGGTAAACAATAATACTCTAACTAATAAATAAATTTTAAAAAATGACCATAGGAACATAATGAAGTTTGTTGAAATCACTAAATTAATTAACCAAAATTTGAAAAATTGAACATGCATCGGAAGACACTAAAGAGAAGAAAAAAAATATAAAGGATCTAAGAATTTACGTCTTAATCTTAATCAAATAGATAATTTTTCGAAAAGGCATTTAACTACTGTAATCAAATACCCCCTCTATCAAGCATTATAACATGATAAAAATAAAAATTAGCAAGGAAACAGGAGCACTCAAACAAATTATGAAACTGTATATATCACTTTTAAACGTATTGCTAAGATTTGAGTTAAATCTGATTAACTATACCAAAATTCTATTGAAACCTCCATCATAATTTTGTCTCAATTCTCAATAAGTTGTAATTGAAAATAAATAACAAATAAGAATAAATCACAAAAAAGAACCTGCCAAGAAGTTGTGATTAGAAGAAATGGACCTCACGTAAATAATCAATTTTATATACCAAACAATACATAAAAATATTAACATAACTTTATCTATGCTTTGACTCACAATGAAATCAATAAAAATAAATAGAAAGGAACTTAGTAAGAACCTGTTTGATAAACGGACTGAAAATAAGACAAGAGCGTGTCACCAAAAACTCGAAACTAGGACCCCAAAAATTCGAACTCCAACTTATGAACCTTCAAAATTTATCTCTCTGTTTTCACGTTTTCTTTCTTTTCACTCTCTGCCTCTCGCTTTTTTTTTTTTTTTCTGTTGCGTATTTTTCTTTTCTCTGTTTCTCTCTGTTGCGTGCTTTTTCTTGCTCTCTGTTGCTCTTTGTTGTCTGTCTTTTTCCTGTTCTAATCTTTCTCCATCTCCTATCTCTATATTGTGCCTTTTCTTCTATCTTTTTCTTCTATCTTTTTCTTCTTCTTTTTTTATGCTTGTGCGTGTGTTTGTTTATATAGAGTGCTGGTGTGTGTGAGTGTTGGTGAGTTTGTATTGTGAGGGAAATGGGGAGGGTACGTGTGGGTGTGGGGTTTGAGGGTAGTTAGGATAAATAGGGAGTGTGCAGGTAAGGTTATAGGTTGTTTAGGATTCTTTTTTAAAAAAAAAAAATCATTTTTGCTTACTTTTTTTTTTGTTTTGAAACATGAAAAAATAAAATATAATGAAAAGAAATATTAACTAATTATTTTATACTAATAAAAATATAGAAAAGTAAATAACTAGACTAAAATATAACTAAGAAATTACTAAAATTACTAGCTTATTTATTAAACCTAAATTAAGAGAAAACATATTTTTGAAAATTTTCTTTTTATTGGAAAAGTAAAACAAACAAACTTATCCTAAAATATGACTCTATTTTTTTGAAATATTTTTCATCATTTTTAAAATAAAACCTACTAAAATTAAAATAAAGATTAGACTCAAAAATAAATATTTAAAATTAAAATGAGTTAAAACTCGAGAAGGGTCAAAAATCACGTGTCTATAGTTTGCCCCTCTTTAACTGAAACGACGAAGAATTTTCAGACAAAGAAGTAGACAACGAGACTAGTTTTGACCCGACTGTTATTTGAAAGGAAAAAAAAAGAAGAAAAAAATACGACCGAGTCCTAGTTTTGAATATCCTACATATCCCGAGTTATAAGGGAATCAGGTCACGTACAGTTCAAGGAGATGGAGTGGTGAGTTGGAGAGTCGAGTTTCTGATTCACGGCTCCTGTTCTTACATCAAAAATGAAAAAAAAACAATAAAAAAGAAAACAAAAACAAGATCTTATCTATTTTACATGTCTTGAGTCTTCCTTTAAATCTTCGCTTTGGATCTTTAGTTATCGACTCACCCAATTCTGGTGGGTACCTGGATCTCAAAGTTTGATTTTGAAGTTAAGATTTGAGATTTGAAACTTGAAACTTGGACGGAGTCATTGACGTTCTCCCAAATGATAGTTTGTAGAGTATTCTTGGATACTTATTTCTTGATCAGTAGTTGAAAAGGAATGGATCTCACTACGTGGGGTTGTTACATGCATTTGAACAACTGACTCCGGCTACCATTGAGATTAAGTGTTCTGAAATGAGTTGAGACTTTGTCCTTGAATATCACGACCATGCTTTGCTAGGAAAAACCTGCAAGTCATCATAAACAAAAGAAACAAATAAAAAAATTTGCCCCAGTTTTCACTGAAATTTTTTTGTGAGTTATTAGTAAATGTGAAAAATAAAACTCAGACTAGAATGTATTTATTCAAGGAGAAAATTAAAAATGACTATCTCAGACTATGAAGTATTTATCCTAGGAGAAAAATTAAAATAACTGTCTCATACTAGGAAGTGTTTATCCTAGGAGAAAATAAAAATAAATATCTCGGACTAGAAAATTATCACGACCCAACCTACCGGGCCATGGGGGTGCCTACTTTAACCACCTAGATTGATGAACCCTCACCACCCGTCCAACAGGTAACTCGCAGAAATTAAAGTAAACCATTAATCAGTCCATTTTTATACATGAGAAATTCTTTTACAGAAAATGTTCATAAAATAGACGACTTAAAGAATTTGCGAAAAACCTTTACAACCTTTAAAAACACCCTCTCTAGGACCTAGTCTAAGCAGGTACAAGAGATACTACAAGATTTATACAGAATATGTAAAAGAGACACAACTTTCATCATGGAATCGAAGGACAGAAGCTGCTGGAGATCACCATCGTCATATACCTATTAAACATCACTAACCCTGCAACCAGACTATACCAAAAAGGTATAGCAAGAGTAGAGTCAGTACAATCACACGTACTGGTAGGCATCATCGGTCGACCCGAATCCACACGTACCATCATATAGGAAAACAGGGAAAAACATGAAAATAAACATTATAGCTCCCTCCTTCACCTTTAGCTTTGACCCTGACATGTAGGACTTTCTAAGTCTCACTCATAACTAGACTTCTCAAGGTCGCCTTGTCACCCAGACTTTCCAAGTCACCTTGTCACCTAGACTTCCCAAGTCACCTTGACACGTAGACTTCCCAATTCACCTTTAAACTTTACCCCAGTCAACTACCTTGACTAAATACCCAGACTAAATCTGGCCTACTACCCAACCAAATCACTTATACCCAAGTATTACCTATAATTTTTCGGACTTTTTCGGACCTCTAGGACAACTTTACCACCTGGTTAAATTAACCAATAACCACATCCAGACTCTCAGTCTTCCTCTATATTTATCAACCACATGCAATTCACCTAACAACCATTGACACCTTCAATGACCATCATAGAGCTACATCTAAATCCCTTCTTGGATCACATAACCCGGACCCTCCAAGGGTCCTCCATCCACACCTAAGTGTTCAACAGACTACCCCAGTCTACACCAAGACCCACCCTTAGCTTATTAACCATGATAATTTATGACCGCCATTATTACACTTAATGACATTAATTTATGAGCACATAACCTCTTTTAAATATCCCGGACCCACCCGGATTCCCCTCACACATCTAGTGTTAACATGAAAAATTTGGTCTACACCAAGATCAATTAATAACCAACATAATAATCTGATCTACACCAAGACCAACTAATAACATAATATAGCAACCCGGCCTACACCAAGACCAACTCACAATATACTACAATAACCCGGTCTACACCAAGAACAAACTAGTAACATAATATAGTAACCCAGCCTATACCAAGACCAAACTCACAATATACCATAACAACCCGGCCTACACCAAGACCAACTCACAATATACTACAACAACCCGGCCTACATCAAGACCAAACTAGTAACATAATATAGCAATCCGGCCTATACCAAGACCAAAATCACAATATACCATAACAACCCGGCCTACACCAAGACCAACTCACAATATACTACAACAACCCGACCTACACCAAGACCAAACTAGTAACATAATATAGCAACCCGACCTATACCAAGACCAAACTCACAATATACCATAACAACCCAGCCTACACCAAGACCAAACTAATAACATAATATAGCAACCCGGCCTATACCAAGACCAAACTCACAATATACCATAACAACCTGGCCTACATCAAGACCAAACTAATAACATAATATAGAAACCCGGCCTACACCAAGACCAAACTCAATAGATATAACAGGATTCCCGGTCACTCAAGAACCACCAACAAATATCACATTTCAATAAAATAGCCCGGTCCACTCACAGAACGAATAGCAGTCAATGCAATAGAATAATATCAATGCAATGATGCAGTAAAATAAATCTGTACCAGGCGTGGTACCCGAGCCAACCGTTAGTATTCCGTATCAGGCATGGTACTCGAGTCAACCATTTATTATACCCGTACCAGGTGTGGTACCCGAGCCAACCGTTAGTATATCTTGTACCAGGCGTGGTACCCGAGCCAACCATTAGTATTATCCCATACCAGGTGTGGTACCCGAGCCAATCATTTGTTATACCCGTACCAGGTGTGGTACCCGAGCCAACCGAATGTCAATCAATCCACAGTAAAATAATGAACAAACAACTTGTAAAACCAACAAGCAACACGCCGTTCAATTCACAGACTGTAAAACAGGACCCTTAGACATTCTAAACAATTCTTCTAAGCAATGCAATTCATACAAACACTTAGATAAGAGTACAAGAATATACAACATTCACAAGAATCGTAAGCTATCACCTACCCTCCTTCCCGGGTATATAACTTAGCCCCGACCTCCGTCTAGAGGCCAAACACACTCACCCTTTATTTACGAATAATGAACGGTTCCCTTTTTAGCATAATTTAACAACCACATTGATTTCGGACTTGCATAAATAATTACAATATGACTTACCACCCCTTAGCCCTTAGCAAAACCAACACTACATATCATGCCCTTCGTATTTCCGAAACCTCGCCTAGGAGTTTTTCATTTTTATACCCATTTAGTTATCCTTGCAATTCCCGGTTCTCCGAACCTTCTAGACATCCTAGTCCCTGAGCCCTATCATCTTATCATACCAGGACAACATACACAACCCTAAATAATTATCAATAACCCATAATTCAATCCAACCAATTCCTAGCACTTACATAACCAACACTGAATCCACCAGACTTCGTGCCTGAACGCCTAATCATGGATTCTCCTTTCCCACTATACAATAAATATGGAATGTAAGCAGGTCTATCTACTCAATGAAAACTTAGTCTATCTGGACGCCAAGCAGCTGTAACCATGTGTTTCTGGCTCTGTGGAGGCATTCCTGGCGATCCTGCAGGCCCGAATCTGTGGTTTCACATCCTTTTTACCGGAATTCTTCCTCTCCATGGCTCCCAAGCCTTGGAGCAGCCTAGGAGGGTTTTTGGAATAGCTCTCGTCTGTTTTGGGGCTGAATGGGAGAGAATGAAATTAAAAACCCATTTTCTGAGTTTTCTGGTCACGTCGCTCCGCTATAGCAGTCCCTTCTCCGCTATAGCGGTACCGCCATAGCGGACCCTACCGCTATAGCGATGCTGACCCGCGTTGACTTCCGCTATAGCGATAATTTCTCCACTATACGGAGATCGCTACAGCGGTTTGTCAACCGCTATGGCAGTTGACATGAGAAAGAAAGTCATAAAGTCTCCCAAAAGTGTCCATTTTACAACACACTTATTTTCCCGACGTTCCGGAATAACTCCTTCACGTCAACCTCGATTTCAGAATCTCTACTTACCTGAATTCGATTCTGAAAAGTCCTCCGGACTCCTCTATATATTAGCTACAAGGAAAACTAGCTCGAACCAAGACATCTAACCCAATCCTTACCCAGATTTTCCTAGACCCTACCTCACTCCAAAACCGATCGAGACTAGCCTAGCCCAAAAGTTTTAACTCCCAAACTTGGAAGTTTTCTAACCCAAAACTTGGCACGAATGGTTTACCCGTAATGACGAACCTGGTCGTTACAAAAGTGCTTATCCTAGGAGAAAAAATAACTGTCTCAGACTAGGAAGTGTTTATCCTAGGAGAAATGAAAATAAATAATAAAATTTTATTTTTCAGGAGGATCTTGCTAGTCCTATTTTTCAAGAAGGTCCTACTACTAAAAATAAATCAAATTGTCCAGGAAGGTCCTGCTACGCAAAATCTCATTATCCATGAGGATCCTTTTAGTCTCATTATCCAGGAAGGTCCTGCTACTAAAGTAAATCTCATTGTCCAAGAGGGTCCTGCTAGTCCCATTTTTTAGGAGGGTCCTGCTACTAAAAATAAATCTCATTGTCCAAGAGGGTCTTGCTACGCTAAATCCCATTTTTCAAGAGGGTGCTGCTACTAACTATAAATTTCATTGTCCAGGAAGATCCTGCTACGCTAAATCTCATTATTCAGGAGGGTCCTACTAGTCCCATTATCCAGGAAGGTCCTGCTACTAAAATAAATCCCATTGTCCAGGAGGGTCCTGCTAGTCCCATTTTTTAGGAGGGTTCTGCTACTAAAAATAAATCTCATTGTCCAAGAGGGTCCTGCTACGCTAAATCCCATTATCCAGGAGGGTCCTGCTAGTCCCATTCTTCAGGAGGACCTTGCTACTGAAAATAAATATCATTGTCTAGGAGGGTCCTACTAGTCTTATTTTTCAGGAGGGTTCTGCTACTAAAAATAAATCCCATTGTCAAGGAGGGTCCTGCTATGCTAAATTTCATTAATTAGGAGGATCCTACTAGTCTCATTTTTTAGGAGGGTCCTGCTACTGAAAATAAATTTCATTGTCCAGGAGAGTCCTGATATGCTAAATAAATCTCATTGTTCAGGAGGGTCCTGCTACTGAAAATAAATTTCATTATCCATGAGAGTCCTGCTACGCTAAATAAATCCCATTGTTCAGGAAGGTCCTGCTAGTCCCATTTTTCAGGAGGGTCCTGCTACTGAAAATAAATCTCATTATCTAGGAGGGTCCTGTTAGTCCCATTTTTCAGGAGGGTCATGCTACTGAAAATAAATCTCATTGTCCAGGAGGGTTCTACTAGTCCCATTTTCCAGGAGGGTACTGCTATTAAAAATAAATCTCATTGTCCAGGAGGGTCCTGCTACGCTAAATCTCATTATTCATGAGGGTCCTGCTACTGCTAAATCATTAAAGATAAACAACACTCTTTTTTTTTCTGCCCCAATTTACATCAATTTTTTTTAATTATTAGCACAAATACAAAATACTTATGCCAACAAAAATAAAATATTCAACACAAATATGCAAATATGATATGATTTCTCTAAGATTGAAAAATGATAGAGTGTTTATTCCCATAAAGTCAAATTCGAATGTTTGTTTTCTTAGGTCAAAATGCAACTAGGGTGTTTATTCCCTAAAATACCAATAGGGTGTTTGTTCCCTAAGGTCAAAATACAATTAGGGTGTCCCTTTGCAAAAAAATAAATAGGGTGTTTGTTCCCTAAAATACCACTAGAGTGTTTGTTCCCTAAAATATCACTAGGGTGCTTGTTCCCTGTGAAAGCATGAAGAATTTTTTTTTAAGAGAATAATAATAATTAAAAAATTAAAATAAAATTTTCCTCTGTGTTGATATCGAGGAACTTTTATTTTTATCTTTTAAATAAAGAACTTTTTGGATGTAAGAAAATTTTATTTGAAGAGACCGAGCCCTCACTGAAGGACTGCCTACGTATCCTGCCATTGCAAGAATCAGGTCAAATGTAGTTTATACAAAAACACAACTTTTTTTTTTGCTTTTTCTCTTCTTTTTTTCTTTTTGAAGATTATTTCTTACGAAAAGAATGTTGGAGGATGAGTAGAGGAAAATCAATTTATTGATTGAACATGTCCTGACTTTAGTTGATACCAACAATTAGTATTATGCATGTGATACCATCAATAACTTTCAGATATATTCGGAGTCAACTTAGAAGTAATTCCTATAGTTTCAAATGGTACCTCAATCATACTTAAGTATTGACAAGATTTTTTCATCTTGACTCAGTCAAGGGTTTAAAATTATTTTTATCCTCAGGTTTCAAGTGCCCTTACCACAAATAAAGTCTTGTTTCACTCACACTAGAATCGTTTAGATCTTAGGATGCTTTGAAAGTCACTCACACTCAGAAACATGTTCAATACATGCAACTGAGATATCATATGTTTGTCTCTCATGTAAGTATCCACTAATGTGAGAACACTCAAGATGGGATCAAGTAGGACTTGTCATCGGCTTATTGTGTAGGCTTAGGGATGGGTAGGATATTCATTTGGGATAAAGTGACTATCCCCTCTTTAAGCATAGCATTGTACCTTCGATGTTTTTATGCTTTGGCACTTGATCTTTATTTGCTTTGCTATTTTTTCTCATGAGTTTTTTCTCCTTTTTGTTGGAGTATTTTTGTGTAGCTTATCTTTTCTCTTTTTTTTATAATTTTTTTTCTTCTGAACTTTCGCATTTTTCACCTTTTGTTTTGTCATAAACTTAGTTCTTTGTTAGTGCGCTCAAGGAGGCGGGGCCAAAAAAGGGTAGCGCATTTATGCACTAAAAAAGATATAGGATGAGATGTGGTTATCCAACAAAATTGGGTTTTAAGTTCAAAAGGGAAGGTCGAGGGATTACATGTTATTCGGTAGGCTTCAAGGACACAATCGAGTCAAAAAAAGCCTACAATTCTTTTCCAAGTTAAGTGATTCTCAAAATTTTGGCTCAACAAACATTCAGGCCCAAGTTCTAGATCAACATAGCTATGTTATTGAATTTTTAATTTAAAACTCACCTCACAATGCACATGAAACAATGAGGTCAGACTTGTTTAACCCTGACTTTAAGCAAGAGATTTTTTCAAGTGTCACTTATGTACAATTAAGAGGTACCAAAAGAATCTACGATTCACAATAAAACTGGTACACTGCATCATATCAAGTAATTTAAAATTTATTATTTTTCTAACGCATACCTCTAAGTGTTGGTACCATCCAAGTCAAGAGATTATTATATATATATATATATATATATATATATATATATATATATATTTAAGTGAAATCGAACCCAAAAAAAAATTGCCTACGTATCTTGTTGAAACAAGAATCAGGTCAGGCGTAGTTCAAGAAACTTGAAATATGAAGTAATAATTTAATTTTATTTGGATTTTAGAATAAAGAAAGAAAACTTCTTTTTTGAATTTTTGAATAAAGATAAAAAAATAAAATTGAAACTTTATTTTTTTTATTTTTTGAATAAAGATCACCGAACTCGAAGAGGGTTGCCTACATATCTCATCAAGTTGAGAATAAGGTGTGCGTAGTTCGTCCAGATGGGACATTTAGAATTTTTTTGAAAGATTTAAAAGTAACTTGAAAAATGGACTTTTTTCCTCTTTTTTTGTAAAAATAATATGAAAGCAAAGTCTGTTGATTTTCTTTTATGAAATATACAAAATTAACTTAATTTTTTTTTGTGATTTCTGGCAAGACATGTGAAATCTTTCTAAAATTTTTATTTTTAAGAAATGCATAAGAACTTCTATAACAAAAAAATAGTTTTATCCCCCCTCCTTTTTTTAAGGACAACTATTTTTCTCATTTCACTAATCACACTAAAATTTATCAACATGCAAATATTTTCTGAATAATATCACAAATAGCACATAAAATGCACATGTTGGTCAAATAAAGAGGGATACATGTCCTAAACAGACCCGACTCCTGTGCTGAGTCTCACTAAGTCAAATGCAAATGATGCAGATAAGCGGAGCTTGCAAAGGATAGTCATTTCTGTGTTTCAATTCTTGCTAGGTTTAAACCTGATAAATATAGGTGTCTAAACTGTCTTACCCGAGGGAACACTCGAGCCAGGGAGGGACAACTTGTCGGTAGCAGTGCTATTTCGATTTCGTAGCTTATCCAAACTCCGCCTAACATGTGTAACTAATAATCCTTCACCAAGTGCCAAGGCACTCCGGCTTTATCTCAACAGAAGGTAGGATGCATAACTCCATTCTTGTGATCGTGTGTGAAGTGTTCAGAGACTCAGAGGGGTGCGCGAGAAAAGATAATTTATAACACAGTTCAACAATATCAAAGCGGTAAATGAGCGGCAAGTAGCACATTAGGCCAGCATACACAATATATCCAAATAATTAAAGCAAGTACAAGTCAATATCATAAAGCTCAAATTTTGGTTATTCCCCAGCGGAATCGCCAGAGATGTCACACCCCTTTTTCGACGGGAAGGATCGAAGGGTTTTTTCTATTGAAGTGACGGTATTAAATAGGGATTATTTTTATTTACATAATCGCCACTTGAATTGAGTTTTAATGGTGTTCCGAGTCACCTTTTTGAATCCCTAATGAAAAGGAAATGACTCTTTATTTTTGGTCTGCGAAAATAAAAGATCGGGTAAAGAATTTTATTGACCGGGGGGAAGGTATGAGGCACCCGTCGAGTCCCATGGTTCTAGCACGATTGCTTTTATCGACTTATACTTAGCTTAAATTATTTTTTAAATAAATTATGTTACGAGCCATGGTTCACTCAACTTTTTAATTGTTGAACTTTTATTGATCCTAATTTAGATGCGTAACCGCATTCTTGGTCTAAATTAGTGAGAATTAATTATTAATAATTTGGTCAAGGTGCGTAACCGCATCCTTGAAATTTTGTTTTTACTATTTGATTAATTATTTATTTATTTTTAAAGCGTCTCAAGAAAAAGATGCGTAACCGCATCCTTAATCGAAACAAGATTTTATTATTATAACTATTTATCGTTCTTAAAGCTCGTCTAGCGTTAGAGGTATTTATTTGTCTCTTGTAAACTCGAGACTATTTGTTCTTTCTTTTCAAACTCTTTTACCTTCTCTCCTATTCACAACGTGTTTTTAGATTAATTCGCAACTTGTCTCACTCCCTCACAAATGATTTTTCCGCTTTTTTCTTTTATCAATTACGATGGATCTTAAATAAATTCGTAACTCATCCCACTTAAACTCACATTAATTAGATTAATTCAATTAGGCCTTAAACATTTTTCATAGGTCAACCTAAATAAAAGAAAATTCTCGTCCAGTAAGGTGACACCATACAGTTAACACTACAGTATGTAATAGAAACACAAACTTTAACGATATGAGATAACAAAGATCAATTTATATACAAATAACCACATATAAATATTTGAGAAGATGATTAGCTACTCATTCACAGTATATATGTCTCATCACTTCATTTTCACATCTTATGAACATAAGTTTAATTCAAGACATGGTAAATAATAATACTCTAACTAATAAACAAATTTTAACAAATGACCATAAGGACATGATGAAGTTTGTTGAAAAATCACTAAATTAATTAACCAAAATTTGAAGAACTGAACATGCATCGGAAGACACTAAAGAGAAGAAAAAAAATGTAAAGGATCTAAGAATTTACGTCTTAATCTTAATCAAATAGATAATTTTCCAGAAAGGCATTTAACTACTGTAATCAAATACCCCTCTATCAAGCATTATAACATGATAAAAATAAAAATTAGCAAGGAAACATGAGCATTCAAACAAATTATGACACTGTATATATCACTTTTAAACGTATTGCTAAGCTTTGAGTTAAATCTGATTAACTATACCAAATTCTATTGAAACCTCCATCATAATTTTGACTCAATTCTCAATAAATTGTAATTAAAAATAAATTATAAATAAGAATAAATCACAAAAAAGAACCTGCCAAGAAGTTGTGATTGAAAGAAATACGTAAATAATCAATTTTATATACCAAATAATACATGAAAATATTAACACAACTTTGTCTATGCTTTGACTCACAATGAAAACAATAAATATAAATAGAAAGGAACTTAGTAAGAACCTGTTTGATAAACGAACTGAAAATAAGACAAGAGCGTGTCACCAAAAACTCAAAACTAGGACCCCAAATTCGAACTCCAACTTATGAACCTTCAAAATTATCTCTATTTTTACGTTTTCTTTCTTTTCACTCTCTGCCTCTCACTTTTTCTTTTTTTTTCTTTGTTGCGTATTTTTCTTTTCTCTGTTTCTCTTTGTTGCGTGCTTTTTCTTGCTCTCTGTTGCTCTTTGTTGCCTGTCTTTTTCTTGTTCTAATCTTTCTCCATCTCCTATCTCTATATTGTGCCTTTTCTTCTATCTTTTTCTTTTTATATGCTTGTGCGTGTGTTTGTTTATATAGAGTGCTGGTGTGTGTGAGTGTTGGTGAGTTTGTATTGTGAGGGAAATGGGGAGGGGACGTGTGGGTATGGGGTTTGAGGGTAGTTAGGATAAATAGGGAGTGTGCAGGTAAGGTTATAGGTTGTTTAGGATTCTTTTTTTTAAAAAAAAAAATCATTTTTGCTTACTTTTTTTTTGTTTTTGTTTTGAAACATGAAAAAATAAAATATAATGAAAAGAAATATTAACTAATTATTTTATACTAATAAAAATATAGAAAAGTTAAATAGCTAGACTAAAATATAACTAAGAAATTACTAAAATTACTAGCTTATTTATTAAACTTAAATTAAGAGAAAACATATTTTTGAAAATTTTCTTTTTATTGGAAAAGTAAAACTAACAAACTTATCCTAAAATATGACTCTATTTTTTTGAAATATTTTTCACCATTTTTAAAATAAAACCTACTAAAAATTAAAATAAAGATTAGATTCAAAAATAAATATTTAAAACTAAAACGAGTTAAAACTCGGGAAGGGTCAAAAATCACGTGCCTACAACCGGTTGTGATTCTTGATCGGGATGTACGGAAGTTGAGGACAAAGGAAATCAAATCTGTGAAAGTTTAGTGAAAGCATCATCCGGTTGAGAAAACCACTTGGGAAACCGAGAAGGACATGCGGGACAAGTATCCTCACTTGTTTGAGGATTCAGGTACTACACTTTCCCTCTTTTACTTCGTATTTTCAGGTTTGATCATTTGGAAATGAACGATGATAAAATTAGTATCTATTGCAACGACCGAGTCCGTCGTTACGGGTAAACCTTTTGTACCAAGTTTCGGGTTAGAAAACTTTCGAGTTTAGGAGTTAAAAATTTTGGGCTAGGCTAGTCTTAGTCAGTTTTGGAATGAGGTTTGATCTAGGGTAATCTAGGTGAGGATTGGGTGATATATCTTGTATTAATCTAGTTTTTCTGTTAGCTAAGGCGTTAAGGAGTTTGGAGGACTTTTCAGAATTGAATTCAGGTAAGTAGAACTCTCGGTATTAAGGTTGACGAAAAGGGGTTGTTTCAAAATGTTAAAATTTAAGGTGTGTTATAAAATGGAAACTTTTGTGAGATTTTATGAGATTTTGTCCTGTGTCAACTGTTATAGCGGTTGACATTGTGCTATCGCGACCACCGCTATAGCAGAATAATTTCTGCTATAGCGGAATCATTTTTGCTAAACCGGAAGTCAACTGAGGTCAGCACTGCCATAGCGGTCGATTCCACTATGGCGGCGCCACTATAGCGGTGTACGGACCGCTATAGCAGATTGAATCGAGATTTAATGCAGAAACTTCCTCAAAACATTCAATTTTTTCTCAAGAATATTTTGGAGAAGGGCAAGGGCGATTTGGGCGACTTCAACTCTGTTTTTCACCATTTTTCATCCTCAAGGTGTCACGACCTAGGCCATCGTGAGTGACACCCGCCCAACCCCCAGATGAGCGAACCATTAGAGTCTCACTCTTAGCCTAGCCTAACAGCTTAAAACCAGTGTAGAAAAATAAACTAGCATTCAGACATAACTAAATATCAACTCTATAAATAAAGTAAACTGCAAAAATTCCTCCCTAGAATTTGAAAATCATCGTACCAAAATGCTACAAATCTAGAGTACGGGGATGCAACCCCAAATAATAAATGAAAAACAACAGTCTAAGCCCGAAGCAAGTGGGCTGCAACTCAAAAGATGGACACCAAGGCAGCTTGGTCGAACAGCTCACCCATGATATCTCGATGTGTTAGGCCTACAAGTGAGGTCGTGCGTCAACCGCCGGAAGATTTCATGTACTCACAAAAAGACAAGCAAGTGCAGTATCAATACACGACCACCGTGTACTGGTAGGATCATCAGCTAGTTTCAAATAAACAATGTATGGGCAGTACAAAAATCAAGTAAGAGTACAGAAACATAGAGACAAGTCAACAAGTATTCCTAAACCACAAGTCTCTACCTAACTTGTCCCACATGTAAACCACTTCACAACTATGATCAACAATCCACAACAATAACAATTATGCCTCATCACATATCCCAGACCAACCCTGGATCCCCTCTAGACAACACCTAAGTATCAAACAAACAACCCGGTCTACACCAAGATCAACTCGTAAAATAATGTAACAACCCGACCTCTCAAGGACCAAAATACATAACCACAATTCAAGTTCACCACCCGGTCCACTCAGAGAACCATTAAATAAAGATGAAGAAATACAAGAAGTAAACTCATACCAGGCGTGGTACCCGAGCTAACCGTTAGTATATTTCATACCAGGCGTAATACCCGAGCTAACTGTTAGTATTATCCCATACCAAGTGTGGTAGCGGAGCCAACTAAAGTCAAACAATCCACAGTCACAAAATGAACAATCAACTTGTAAACCAACAAGCACAAAATAACGTTCAATCTACCGGACTGCTAACAGGACTATTAGACATTTCTAATCATTCCCTAAGCAATACATCTCATACAAATACTTAGATAAGAGTACTTAAACACACAAAGCATATAGGAAGAAAACCATCACCTACCTCGAAATGATCCAAAGCTCTACTCAACCGGAGCTTTCCTGTTTCCCAAAGTTCTTACCGGTTCTTGGTCTAGACAACACACAATAAAGAATAATCAATCTTTATGGCCTAAATTTCACCTGGATTACGCAAAAATCCTAAACCCCAAGCCACCCATGATCATTCCACTCTTTTTTCTGGGCTTCCCCGCCATTAATTCACCTAGTTCTACCATTTTTATGGAACAATTTGGGAATTAAGGTCACATGATCATAAAATAGTAAAATTAGCAATACCCAAGAACTTCTACACATAGAATCCCCCCTTTCCCCTGGATTCTACCCTCCCTAAGTCATTTCAAACCTTTTTCCAAGTCCACTCCTAGTAATTCTACCGCATAGGAAAAGTATTACGGAGTTCGGTGAGTAAAAACCTTACCTTAGGGAAGAAACACGATGAAGATGGAGGAAAAATGCCTGAAATCGCCCTAGCCCTTCTCCCAAACGAACTTGTGAAAACTGAATATTTTTGGAAAAGTTTATGCATTAAATCCCGTCATGCTCCGCTATAGCGGTCCGCTCCGCTATAGCGGTACCGCTATAGCCGAGTCAACCGCTATGGCAGAGGTTGATCGACTTGACTTCTGCTGTAGCGGTAATTTTTCCGCTATAGCGGAGATCGCCGTGGCGAAGTGTCAACCACTGTAGTGGTTGACATGGGACAGAAAGTCATAAAATCTCCAAAACTAGTCCATTTTACAACACACTTATTTTCCCGACGTCCCGGAACAACCCCTTCACGTCAACCTTGATTCCGGGAGTTCTACTTACCCGAATTTTATTCTGTAAAGTCCCCCGAACTTCTTTATGTGTTAGCTATAAGGAAATCTAGCTCACATCAAGACATCAAACCCAATCCTTACCCAGATTAACCTAAACCATACCTCACTCCAAAATCTGTCGAGACTAGCCTAGCCCAAAATTTCAAACTCCCAAACCTGGAGTTTTCTAACTCTAAAAATTGGCACGAATGGTTTATCCATAATGACGGACCCAGTCGTTACAACAGATACCAATTTACCCATCGTTCATCCCTGAATGATCAAACTCGAAAATATGGAAAGATAAAGAAGGAAAGAGTAGTACCTGTATCCTCAAACAAGTGAGGGTACTTTTCCCGCATGTCCCTCTCAGTTTCCCAAGTGGCTTCCTCAATCGGACAATGAGTTTATTGAACCTTTACCATACTGATCACCTTTGTCCTAAATTTTTGGACATCCCGATCAAGAATCAGAACCGGATCCTCTTCATAGCGAAGATCCTTATCAAGTAACACCTCATCTAACTTGATGATGTAGTCCCCATCCCCATGGTATTGCTTTAGCATGGATACATGAAACACCAGATGGACACTGTTGGCTGGGAGGCAGTGCCAATCTATAAGCAACGAGCCCTACGATCTCAAGAACCTCAAACTGTCCAATGAACCGGGGGCTGAGCTTGCCCCTCTTACCGAAATGCATGACCCCCTTCATTGGTGACACTTTCAACAACACTTGTTCACCAACCTAAAATTCCATGTCCTGGACCTTGCGATCTGCATATTCTTTCTACCTGCTTTGGGCAGCTAGTAACTTGGCCTGAATACGTCTTAACTTTCTTGCACTTCCCTTACCAAGTCTACGCCCAAAGGCTTCAAACATCGCCTTCCTCAAACCACCCAATTGGTGACCTACAACTTCTCCCATACAGAGCCTCGAACGGTGCCATGTTGATACTGGAGTGGTAGCTATTTTTGTATGAGAACTCATACAACAGTAGAAACTTGTCCCAATGACCCCCAAAGTCAATCACATATGCTCTCAGCATGTCCTCCAATAACTGAATCGTCCTCTCTGACTGACCATCAGTCTAAATATAGAAGGCTGTACTAAAGGTGAGTTGAGTGCCCAACTCCTCATGCAACTTACCCCAAAACTTGGAAGTAAACTGTGTACCCTTGTCTGAAATGATGGACAATGGAACTCTATGCAATCTCACAATCTCCTTCACGTAGATCTTAGCCAATTACTGCAAATTGTAATCCACCCTGATCGAAATGAAGTGAGCTAACTTAGTCAGTCTATCAACAATGACCCAAATAGAATCATACTTCCCCAAAGTCTTGGGTAGACCCACCACAAAATCCATGGATATTCTCTCCCACTTCCACTCTGGAATGGGCATCCTCTAAAGTAGTCCTGCATGTCTCTAGTGCTCATACTTTACCTGCTGGCAATTCTGACACTTGGACATGAAATCAGCTATGTCCCTTTTCATCCCAGGCCACCAATAAAGTTTCCTCAAATTCCTGTATATCTTGGTGACACCCAGATGAATGGAATACCGTGAACCATGAGCCTCTGCCAACACCTTTTGAATCATGTCATCAACCTGAGGAATGCATATCCTTCCTCTAAAATTTAACACACTACCAGAGTCTAACGTGGCATCCCCGGACTCTCCGGATATTGCCTTGCTCTGAAGCCTGCTCAACTGCGAATCCTGAAACTGTTTGGCCTTTATTTCCTCTATGATGGTGGATTTGACCTCAACACTGGCCGAAATCCAACCTTGTTCTGAAATACCCAAGTGCATGAACTTGGACTCTAATTCCTGAATTTCCCTTGCTAGTGGTCGTTTGGACACCCCCAAACAAGCTAAACTACCCATGCTAGCTGTTTTTTGGCTCAATGCGTCTGCCACCACATTAGCCTTACCCGGATGGTATTGAATAGTCACATCGTAATCCTTCAACAATTCCGATGTAATGACCCTTCCGGTTATTTCCACGTATATGTTTTCCTTGAACCGTTAGAGGTTGTTTGTAGCGGCCCCAAGTCACTAAAGGCTCGTCAGGATCGGTATTTCGGTGTTGGGTCCATTTGTTTGGTCGCATTATAAGTTTTGAAGCCAAGCAAGTCGGCAAAAGTAATCGTAAGATCTTTAACAAATTTCCTGAACTTTGGGTAAAATGTCTCGGAGCTTTTCTCCCAATATATAAAGAGTTAGAAGTCCCCCGAAATACCAAATCGAAGGTCTA